>JAQQSW010013925.1:0-12209 GCA_028646575.1 Pseudocheirus occidentalis
AAATATAGGGGGAAAAGCACTAGATCCATAGTCAGAAAATTTGGATTAAAATCCTGAGTCAGCTATTAAATTGCTATGAGATCTTGGGTAAGTCGCTTGAATTTGCTAGGTCTCAATTTTCTCCCCATTAAAATGAGGGGATTAAGTTTAGATATTCTGTACCATCACTTCAAGGTCTGATGTCCTGTGATCCTTTGAAAATAAAGAATCAATGTTGTAAACCTTTAAAGCTCTTGAAAGTGTATAGAAATCCATTTCCTAATCTCCACAAAACATTCCATCTATGTACTAATTCTTCTTTAATTATGGCTACTTTTCCCTAAGCACTGTGAGAAATAACATCATTTATTATTAATTTATATTGTTTTTCTGTTCTCTTTTCTAGTGTAAAAAAGTGTTGTTTTCTGTTTTTGACTACAAGTGTCCTGTATTTCAGTGACAAAACTTTGGAGACAAATGGGACAGGCTTTTGTGGGCTAGCCTGACAGTCTAAGCATAACTTTTAACATTGCTTTTATGGGAAAATATGAAACAAGTACCCACAAAATCCATTTCTAAATGAACTTTTGAAATGTAACATGTTAACAACATGGATGATTTCCTATATCCTTTCAAACAATGTGGAAATCCATAAGATGATAGAATTTATAGCAACCTTGGAAATCATCAATTCAAACTCTCATTTTATAGGTAAAGATACTCTTTAAGCCCAAGGAATCAAGCTGATTTTTTTTCCAGTGCTGCATAGATAATAAGCATGAAATCTCATGTCCTTTGATTCAATTGACAAAAGTGTCCTAAAAATGTCTATGTCTCTACAAATAAGGGTTGAAAGTGGATCATAAGACTATAGATTCAGAGTTTAAGGGACCTAAGAAATAATTTACCTCTTCATTTTAATTGAGCAATTATTTGGATAAGCGAGTCAATATGGACAGACTGGATAATCCAGATTCTCTGGAAACTTTTTCTTCAATTAAGCAGTTTATATAGCAGACAGACATTCAGGATCAGAAAGTTGACACTTGTCTAAGCATTTGTTTAAGCAGGTCATTGCAAAAACAACTCAAGGCATACCTTATGACCAGGTAGGATTTATACCAGGAATGTAGGGTTGGTTCAATATTAGGAAAAATACCAGTATAACTGACCATATCAATATCAATAACAAAAAAATTTACAAACCCTATGATTATTTCAATAGACACAGAAAAAGTTTCGAATGAAATATAACACTTATCCCTATTTAAAACCCCCCCAACAATACTAGAGAGTATAGGAATAAATGGAGATTTCCTTAAAATTCTAAGTAGTATCTATTTAAAACCCTAAGTAAGCATCTGTAATGGGGATAAGCTAGAAGTTTTTCTAATAAGATCAAGGGTGAAGCAAGGATGTCCATCATCACCACTATTATTCAATATATTGCTAGAAATAGTAGCTGTAGCAATAAGAGGAGAAAAAGAAGTGAAAGGAATTGGAATATGCAATGATGAAATAAAACTTTCACTGCTGGTAGATGGAATGATGGTATATTTAGAGAATGAGCTGCAAACCTTGTGGAAAGAATTAACAACTTCCTCAGAGTTGTGGGATATAAAATAAATGCACATAAATCATCAATATTTCCATATATTATCAACAAAGACCAGCAGGAAGAGGCCAGATTTGAAGTCAGGTCTTCCTGACTCAGAACAGCTAGGTGACACAGTGGATAGAGTGCCAGACTGGCACATTTAACCCTGTTTCCCTCAGTTTCCTCATCTGTGAAATGAGCTGGAGAAGGAAATGGCAAACCACTCCAGTATGTTTGCTACAAAAACCCCAAATGGGGTCACAAAGAGTCAGATATGACTGAAAAATGACTGACCAACAACAGAACTTCCTGCTTCTGGGCTCGATGCTCTAGCTACTGTACCACCTAACTGTCTTCAGCAGAACTAGGATTTAGGTTTCTGTCGAGGTGACTTTGCTTCAGCTCACTGAAGTATAGAAAGCATCACATCATTCATACTTCTTCAGTAGGTAGAAACAATTGAGTTTAGCACCTAGTTAGTAAGGATGATTAGTTAAAATAGATAAGCACCAGATGCTACCTTCCTTCCCCTTCTCCTGAATCCTTCTGCCACTTAATGGATGTGGTGAGTACTCCACTGTTTCTATCTCTTCGTGTATTTCCTTATCTTAGGTTTCCAGGGGAACATCTTCCTGGCCTGCTTATATTCCTTTCCCATACAGCAACCTTACTAGTAGTAGCCCCCAGGCATCACAGACCCCCTGCCTCAAAGGGGCCTCATGTCCCAAAGTCTGAGGGTTTTAATCTTCCTCCACTGATTCCTCCAGACATATTTGGTGATGTTTTCCCTGGGTACAAGATTGATAATTATGGTTCGGCTGGAATTTGAACCGAGGTCCCCTGGCTTTAAACCTAGTGTTCTTTCCACTGAACCATTGTTATTTCTCATACTTGGGTAAATTATTCAGAGATTCAAGGAGTGAAGGTTCTGAGGATCTTATACAACTAGAACCTAGAAAGCATGGGTATCAAGGACACAAGTCCATGGGAGTTTTCAGAAAGACACAAATAAAGCTGTAATTCCACCTTTCGACCCTAACCTTAACCATTTTGTTCCAGGAAGTGGTAAGTAAACTGAAGAAACTGCACCAATAATCTTTAGGGATTGTACAATGAATTAATAGGAAATTGGGCTTCTAAGCTTAGTCCAGAAAAAGCAGGATCAGCTAGTTCTTTTGCATGAATTCTATAATATTTTTTGAAATAAAACATTTTTCAATCCACGATCTTCTTGCTGTTTCTTGCACAAGATGCTCCCTCTCCCAATACCTGACATTTTCACTGGATGTCTGCCATACAAGGAATGACCTCCCAGTTCATCTCTGCATATTGGCTTCTCTGACTTCCTTCCAGTCACAGCTAAAAGTGGCTTGCCCAGGGTCACACAGCTACTATGTGTCTGATGACAGATTTGAAGTCATGAAGATGAGTCTTCCTGACTCCAGTCTGGCACTTTATCCACTGTGTCACCTAGCTGTTCTGAGTCAGGAAGATCTGACTCAGATACACACCAGATACTTTCTAGAGGAAGCCTTTGTAATACACCATAATTTTGCTGTCTTCCTTGTATTAATTATCCTATATATAACTTATTTGTATATAACTATTTATGTGTTGTCTTCCTCATTAGATTGTAAGCTCCTTGAGGGCAGGGATTATCTTTTGCCTTTTTGTATCCCTACAGCTTAGCATATAGTAGGAGCTTAATAAATCTTTGTTGGTGGACTATTTTACATGATTGATCTACATTTCCCAATATATCTGTCTTCTTTGCTCCTCCTAGCCCTTATAATAAAGAATAAAAATGAAAAAAAGTTTAGCAAAAATAACTGTCATATCAAAAGAGTAAGACATTGAATGTTGCCGTGCAATTGTTTTTCAGTTGTGTTCAACCGTTCATGACCTCATTTGGGATTCTCTTGGCAAGATACTAGAGTGGTTTGCCATGTCCTTCTCAGTGGATCCAATGGATCCATTATGTTATACAGTCAGAGGTTAAGTGACTTGCCCAGGGTCACACAGTTAGGAAGTGTCTGAGGCTGGATTTGAACTCAGGTCTTCATGACTCCAGGTCTAATGAATAGAATTAACTGACCACTAGCTGCCTCATGACATTGTATGCAGTGTTGCATATCCACAGAGCCCCACATGTCCCAAAAAAAGTGTGTTTAGAAAGGGTATACATTCACATAACTCTTATTTGGAGCCAAACTTAGTTATTATTATTTCAAAGCATTCAGTTTCTTTATTTGTGGGGGGGGGAGGGTTGTTTCTTTGACTTATATTTGTGATACCCCATCTGGGCTACTCCATCAAACTTAGATTCATGCTTGCAGGCTTCCTATCATCTCCTGACCTTTCAGAACTCAAAAAAGTCACTGACATGCTAGACACAGTCACCAGGGAATATTCACTGATACATACCCATAAGATTAAGGATAACCAACACAAAGAAGTAACCACATACTTATAGCTACAGGCTGATACAGGTCACTCTTTTTGCATAACCCTTGAGTTCCACCTCAGCAGTCAATTAGGGAATCCATTATCACATTCCATTGCAAACCCATGAGTTATTGGGTCTTCTGGCTCTGGTCCAGATAGATGAAATAACCCAGATGAGCTAAGCCAACCTAGTAGTTCTTCAAACAGTGTGGTACACAAAGAAGAGTGCCACTTGGCAAGGGAGGTGAACATTTAAAACTCAAAAGCTTGTGGAACTGAAGGTTGAAAACTAAAAATTAATTAATTAATTAATTGAAAAAGAAGAAGAGTGTCAGATTGGAGTCTAAAGACCTAGGTTTAAATCACACCTTTGCTACTGCCATGCATTTTCAGGCAAATGACTTTAATTCTTTGTTCCTTAATTACCTCATCCACAACTCGATAGGTAGGACTAGCAGGCCTCTAAGATGCTTTCCAGCTTTGAATCTATTATCTTAGATTCAACTGATGAGTAGTCACTTCAATCCAGACTGGTAACCAGAAGACCAAGTTCCTATAGGTCTGAGGAGAAACATTTTGAGTTTGCATAAAAGGCCTTCTCAAATGCTTTGCTCAAATCTAGGCAAATTATATCCATAGCATTCCTCTGATCTAGGAGAGGTATAAAGGGTTATACAATCGGACTTAGATCTAGGGACACCTGGATTCAAATCCCACCTCTGACACCTATGACCCTGAGTGAGTCATTTCACCTCTTGACGCTCTAGGTGACTCAATAATAACTATGAAGATTATGGTGATGACGGTGATGATATTGATAATTATAGCTAGCATTGTTTAATAAATCAAACTCCAAAATCTTAAATAGTTTTAGAAAGAAATTTATTAGGTCATTCTGTAGAAGAGAGCAAGCCAGAAAGGAGGCATGCTTCCCTCACACTCAGACTCTGAAAGTTTGACAGTATGTAGGACTTAGACAAGGGTTCTTGCACATGAATCACTCATATGCAATTAAGCAATTTTGCCATTAGGACAAATAGAAAGATTTTTGGAAACAACTGATGGATATCAGTAAATATAAACATTCAATTAAATTTGGATGAAGCCAAAACACAGAGTTGGATGGATTGAAAAATAAAACATAGATATGGAGACCCAAAACAAGAAGATTTTGAACAGATCAAGGACCCGGAGGAACCCCAAACTCCTTGTAGCCATCTCCAGCTTTCTTAGTGAATTAGTACTATGAGGGTGACATTCTGGGTTCAAACAAACTCAAATCACATAAAGTGTGGATTTAAACAGTATAATAATTAATATGTTTTCTGAACAATATCATACATTATAACTAATAATCCACACTAGCATTTAAGGTTTGCAAAACACTTTGCATACATACATCTCATTTGGTCTTTTGAAAGTATAAGTTGCTGAGGAGGTGTCAACCTGCATTGGTAAAGGGCATTCTTTATCAGTAGCTCCCTATGCTAATGCAATTGTCTCCAGTCTATCCCTATTCCCTAGTCTACTAGTCTGAACAAAAAGGGAAGGGGAAGGGGAATCAAGTTAGTATGGTATAACCTATCTTGAGGAAGTAGATTTTAGTGAAAGGTACATTCCAAAAAATAATGACTCTACTACTTCCTAGTAATATATCTTGGGTGACTTAAGTAGAAAGCATTTGTTCCTTGTCTAATAGACACAAGTCAGGAATGACACATGACCTCCCAACCTCAAGTCCTAATCATTAGTGTTGACTTTAGAGTCATCTCAGTCTTGCCAAGGCTTTGCAACCATCAGCAGAGGTGTAGATGCTCAAGTACCATCAATATCCTTGTCCATTCCCTTGTTACTGGGGTAGCTGGCTCCCTGTCATTGTAATCATATGCTCTCCTTAGGGATTACAGGGGTTTAAGGTTTAGGACACTTTAGAATTCCACCTGATCTGAGGAGTTCTAGATTTGGATTAGGATTAGGGGTCAGAACTCAGGTGGCCTGAGAACTTGTGGCTACTGTTATTACCATAGCATGGCTCTCACAGGCTTGCTATAGGAAAAGCCTCCAGCTTTAAGGCATATTCTCAAACCTATTGCTATGTAGGTTTTTTTGTGCTGGTCTGGCAACTGGACCACAATTTATAGTATAATCTTTATGGGAAAAATTCATTCTCACTTCTAAATAACTGATTTGCATACAAAACACCGGAACACAATTTGATCTTAAAGTTGGGGGCTGCATAAAGTGGAAATTCTTAACCTAGGACATGAACTTGTTTTCGTATTTTGATAATTGTATTTTAGTATTCTTTATAATATTATGTTTCATTTTATGCATTTTAAAACATATTTTTCTGAAATAGGGTTTATAGTTTTCATCAGACTGCCAAAAGAGTCCAGAACACAAAAAAGATTGTGTTGTCGAGTCATTCCAGTCATGTCCAACTCTTTATGACCCCATTTGGGGCTTTTTGGGTGAAAATAGTAGTGGTTTGCTATTTTCTTCTTCAGCTCACTTTACAGAGGAGGAAAATGAAGCAAATCAGGTTAAGTGACTTTCCCAAAGTCACACAGCTAATAAGTGTCTGAAGTGAGATTTAAACTTAGGAAAATCAATCTTCCCAATTTCAGGATGGGCTGACCTATCTACTGCACCACCTACCTGCCTAAAAAGTTAAATGCTCTTGACCTATAATCAGTCATTCTCAGAAAAATCAGCAGATGTTACTTTTAAGCTCTAGTTGTCATAGATGAACTTACCGTGAAAACTTTTTGCCATGTGGGATGTTATTGCAATGGAATATTATTGTGCTATAAGAAATGGCAAGGAGGATGATTTTAGAAAATCTGGAAAGACTTACATGAACTGATGCATGATGAAGTGAACAGAACCAGGAGAACATCATACAATATGGTTCAGTGAAGAATTGTGAATGACTTGACTATTCTTAGAAATATTAAGACAAGCCCAAAGGACTAATGATGAAACACGCTGTCCACTTCCTGAGAAAAGAACTTGAGTACAGACTGAAGCATGCTAGTTTTCATTTTCTTTCCTTCTTTTTCTTGTATTCAAGTCTTCTTATATTAAATGATCAATCTGGAAATGTTTTACATGATTGCACATGTATAACCTATATCTGACTGCTTACCATATCAGGGAGGAGGGAGAGGAGCAAGGAAGGGATAGAATTTGGAATTCAAGCTTAAAAAATTGTTTTAACATTTAATTGGGGGGAAAAGAAAATATGTATTGAATAAACAAATAAATAAAGCTCAGTACAATTCTCATTCTTTTCTTCTCCTCTAGAACTACTGTTACTATTTGCAAAATTTATTCCTGTACTTTTGATCACATTCTTCCATTATCCTGATTCCCAACTCTCTACCCACCCTCCCAGAAGACCTTGCATGGGTAAGGCTTGAACCTCTATGTAGTTATAATTTTCAAATTTAAATCTCTAGCCCTGATCTCTCATCTAAGTTCTAGACTTGTAAGACCATTTAGAATAACTATAATAATTTTTCCCTCTCTGGGAAGGGGGGGGATACAAAAAGAAAAAAAAACTCTTAAAATATGTGAATATTCCCAAAAGGACATTGATTTTATTAATTTTGACTGACCTATATGCCTACTTTCTTACCCTTATAAATTACTTGAGAATAACCTACATTCATATTGAGGGTACCCTTGATGAAGATAGGGAAAGGGAACCAATAAACTTTCCCAAATAATTGTCTATAGAAGACCACCTCTTTATAAACACACAACTGACTATAAAGGTCCAGAGAATTCAAGAGGCCAATGTGTATATTGTTTGTTATTTTTACTATTTCTGCAGTAGAGTAAAATGTGTCCTTAAACATTCTCCTCCAGCAAGGAGTCTTCAAGTATGTGTTAAGATAAAAGTCCTTAAAAAGTGAAATCAGAAAAAATGTTTTTGCTATTGCCCCCAGATCACTTACCTGCCTCCAGTTCTTCTCTTCATGCATAATTGAGGGGAGCACTTTATGTGGAGAACGATCTCACTGTCATTGCCACCACCAATACCAACTGCAGCCATCATCCCAGGAAGCAATTTATATGGAAATGAGCTCTGGCAACTCTTGCAGGATGCTATCTCTCAGCAGACACAGCTATTGAAAAGCTAGCTGAGGTTCCTCAAGTGGATGATACTGCCCCCTATGGGGGAGTGCTGGAAGGATCCAGGCACAATTGGGGGGTGTTGAATAAAAACAAGGGGGTGGTGGAAGCATAAGGAAAGAAGAGAACTTTGAAAAACTGCATAGGTTTCATCTGTTGTGTAACAGAGCTAAAATCATATTGATTACATTATTTTCCAAATAAATATGCAAAATGTAAGTTATCACATCAGTGGTCAAGTTCACTGATAGGTCTTAACAAGTAAGTGTTGGCAGGGAGCATGTTTGTGTGTTGTCAGAAATCTAGCATGCATTGGCAGGAATATGTGCACATAACGACTTGTTTATAATACAACATTATACAATTACATGATGCAATATTGCATCATCAAAATTCAATTCTGGAAAAAACTCACAAATTTACAATACGTTATTGAATTTAAGATGAATCATTAAATATGTATATACATATATGTATACATATATATGCATATACATACATACATACGTGTATATACATATATATATATATATGACACAAACTAAAACAAAAAATTAAAGAGTTAAAGAAAGTAGATTTTCAGGGAAACAGTAGACTTGTTCTGGGAACCCAACCTGTTAGTCTAAGTGTGAGTAGGGAGCATAGCTCCAGTGTTGATATGTTCTATGGTAACAATTCATATCTATATAGCATTTAAGGCTTGCAAATTGCTTTCTTCACAACAACCTTGTGAAGTATGTAATAAAAATATCCCCATTTTATAGTTGAAGAAACTGAGGCTCTGAAAGGTTAACTTCCCTATAGTCATGTAACAATTAAGTTTATGAGATGGGATTTAAACTAACCCCTACCTCCAAGCCAAGTGATCTATCTGCCATGACACACTGCTCCCTATTTATCTAATTCATTCTCTGTGTATGTTTGTGTGCACACAGAGTGAGAATCTCCTCCAACATGCATCTGAATATTTTCTCAGTCATCCCAAAATGAATTTTGGATTTGCTCTCCCTTAGAGCTTTCAATACTGTGTGACAGGCAAAGGGAGCTGATAAATACCGAGACTAGATCACTGGAGAAAAATGACAAGTGTTTAGGCTGAGAGGCTTTCGGAGGCTGGAGAGTTTCCGGGAGAGGTTTCATAATCACAAAGGGCATTTGAGCATCAGTTCCAAGAAGCACTTCTATGCCCGTATGCAAGGAAGTGTGCACGGCCATGTCCCAGGGATATGACAAAACATTCCCAGTGCTCAAGGACTTTACCTTCTATGGGGGGAAATAACTTGTACCTCAGCATCTGGTACCTTATTCTTCCAGGTGATCTTCAGAATCTTCCCAAGACAATTCAAATGGAAGCAATTCCACTTGCTGGCATGGCTCTGGTACATGGTCCGGGTTTCACAGGCACACGATGAGGTCAGCACAACGGTTCTGTAGACCTTCCGCTTGGTAGTCCGTTTAACATCTCTTCTCTCCTATACTTTCCTTTGGAGCCTCCCAGACATTGAGCTGACTCTAGCAATGAGTGCGCCAACCTCATCATCTTTGTGTATATCCCTGGAAAGTACACTACCAAGCATTCAAGCTTGACTTCACAGAGCGCAGCTCTGGCCATGTTGCTCAAATGCAAAACATACACTTACCAAAAAGACTATTTTATGGAGAACTCACACAAGGCAAGTGTTCACATGGTGGTCAGAAGAAGTGATACAAGGATGCTCTCAAGATCTCTCTTATGAACTTTGGAGGGGTGGCTAGGTGGTGCAGTGAATAGAGCACCAGCCCTGGAGTCAGGAGGACCTGAGGTCAAATCTGACCTCACTCACTTAATACTTACTAGCAATATGACCTTGGGCAATTCACTTAACCCCTACTGCCCTTCCAAAAAAAAGCAAAAGAAAATTCCTTTCTCTTACAATCATTAAACATTAAAAAAAGAAACTAGGGAATATGTGAGCTTGAGGCAAAGAATGAGCAAATTCCAGACATGGCCACTTGTGCAAAGGCATGATATTACCTGAGAAATGAGATGATGTACATGGGAAAAAGTTTATAGACCAAGCACATAAAACCTCCTTTTTTATAACCTATCTTTACCACTTTTATAAAAAGGGTCACAAGAAATAGGATGGCAGAACATCTTCATAGCAAGGCTGATCATACAATTTCCTTATCTATAAATAGCAATCTCTATACTCTTTTCTGATGGTGGGCACCTAATCAGTCAGAAATGTGTGTGAATCAGT
This sequence comes from Pseudocheirus occidentalis, assembly GCA_028646575.1. Classification (NCBI taxonomy): domain Eukaryota; kingdom Metazoa; phylum Chordata; class Mammalia; order Diprotodontia; family Pseudocheiridae; genus Pseudocheirus; species Pseudocheirus occidentalis. Next base: position 10,405 of record JAQQSW010013925.1, read on the forward strand.
GCTCAGGAGGGATACTTTGGCTCAACTAACTCCTTTTCTATCCTCCTCAATAACCAAATTGTACAAAATGTCCAGGATATTCAAGTCTGTGGTGGAGAGAGAACTCTATTTGGAGAGCTAATAATTATTTATTCTCCAAATCAAAGGCTCAGCCCCTTTACAAGTAGGGTTCATTTCCTCAGCCTAAGCCCTGAAGCCATTTCCATGAAAATGCTGACTTTGTGAGGAAGGCAGTTCCTTATTCTCCCAGCACAAGTGATAGTTTGCTTGGAGAAACTAATTATTAACATGTCTAAATGCACAAGTGCCAAACAGGAGGGAACAGGAAGAGTGTTAGATCTGGAGTCAAAGGAATGCCGTTGGATTCAGTCCCACCTTTGCCATACAGGCAGTTCCAGGGGCTATGGGATGGTGAGGAAGGATGAGCACTTCCGATGTGAGGGAATGCTGAGACTTTTCAGGGCTGCTCATCTACCTTTGATGTCTCCCAACTCTCACCTGTGACTCCAAGAAGATGTAGCATGTGCAATGTCCACACTCTGATAAAACCATCTCAACAGAAAGGATAAACCAAGTTGAAGATAACTTAAAGGGCTCAAAACTGTTGGTGGATCAGAGGGATGCTTACCCCAAACATGCGAAGACTTCCCCTGGTAGAACAGGGTGGATGAGAACAACTTTGTTCCAATAGCCACAAAGGTGACTAAAGCAGGTACTGTGGAGCACTTAGTTCTTGATCCGACATTGAAAACATCAAAGTTGTCCACTGCATCCTGGGTCATTGTAAGTCATCCTGTCTTTTATCCTGCCACTGGACTCTGTGAGAGAGTGAGGCTAATGACTTTGAGCAACTCGGCCTCACTTAAAGTCAATTTAGGAGCAAGTCAACATCAACCTGTGACGTCATTGGTCCTCTCTGAAAATAGGACAAACAACAACAATGCAACAGGGTTCAGAGGAAAGTTAGGAAGGATTTCATGTACTACAGTTCTTTTTTTTTTTAAAATTTGTTGACTTGTTTATATACTTTTAGTTTACAAGTTTCAGTTATAGAATCACTTGAGTTTCAGATTTTCTCCCCTCCCTTTAACCCCTCCCCCCATGGAGGCATACAATCATGTATGGGATCTGCAAACACTTTCACATTGTGCAATAGTCTTGTTGTATAGAAGCATTGTAACCAAATGGGAAAAAGAAAAAAAAAGAAAAGAAACAAAACCAAACATAGAAAAGAACAATAGCATGCATTGCTTCAGTCTCCATTTAAACTCTGGTCTTTCTAGATCTTTCTCTGAGTGTAGGTGTTTCCTTCCATTCGGAGACTTGTAGAGTTGTCTTTTAACTGTGCGTTGCTGAGAAGAGTCCAGTTTATCAAAGTTGTTCGTCACACATATGATGTATCTCTGACTGTGTACACATTTTTCCTGATTCTGCTCTTCTCACTTAGCATCAATTCATATAAGCATCTCCAGATAATTATGAAGTCCATCTCCTTCCCATTTCTTATAGCACAATAGTATTCCATCACATTCATAACCATAACTTGTTCAGTCATTCCTCAATCAATGGGCATTCCCTAAGTTTCCAGTTCCTTGCCACCACAAAGAGAGCTGCAATAAGTATTTTTGTACATATGGGTCCTTTTCCCACTTCTATGATCTCTTTGGGATACAATTCCAAAAGTGGTATTGCTGGGTCAAAGGGTATGCAATTATTTATAGCCCTTTGGGCATAGTTCCATATCGCCCTCCAGAATGGTTGTATCAGTTCGCAGCTCCACCAACAATGCATTAGAGTTCCAATTT
>JAQQSW010013926.1:0-12209 GCA_028646575.1 Pseudocheirus occidentalis
AGGTATAGGAAGGAGAGACAAATGATCACTGTCACAGTATGTCCACTATGAAGATTTCCTGTATAATCACACATCCATAGCCTGTATTGATCTGAGTGTCCTTCTAGTAGGGGTGGATGACAAGGGAGGAATCGAAAGCATCTAGAATTTAAAGTTCTGCAAGACCTGCAACTAGGAATTAAGATATACGGGGGCTGGGATAGGGACACCCTCCCTGCCCTACCATAAAATAAGAGAGTAGAGCAGGAGAGGGGCTTTACAGCGGGATTGCTGTTTTAGAGTTGGGGCAAGGCCAAGATGGGGAGAAAATTTGTAATTCAAAAATGTCATGAGAATGAATGATGTAAACAAGAAAACAAATTTTAAAATTTTTTTTAAAATTTTATATTCAGTTAGTCCCTCAAGTCAATCCAGCAACTTCTTAGTATTTTATGCTTGATTTGTTTATTCTGTTCATTTGCAATCATGGCAGTCTAATGGGCTTTGGGCTTCTGCTCTTGCTGTTGACCTCTTTAACCGTTATTACATTTTTAAGATTCCTAAGGGTTTTACATCCTTATTCCAGCGAGAGTTTATTACAGAGCAGAAACTCAATGAATATCATTGGCTGAATTTTAAGATTTTAGCTAAATTTTCTTCAAAACATCAGTCAGTCCAGAATTTACATTTGAATTTTGAAGTTAACTTAAAAAACAGTAAGTTTTAATTCTCTGGTTAAATGTACCTGCATTTTGCTCATCTAAAAATGCAGGTGCTATTTTTAGCCACACGGTGGCAGCACATCCTTTCTCGAACCTAGTGACCCCACATTCTGTTCTGTCATCCTGAAATGTTCCAGCTCTCAAACCCATAATACCCTACAGGGGTGGGAGAGCCGGCAGCCTGGAGGCCACATGTGGCTCCTCTAGGTCTTAAGTGCTGCCCTTTGACTGAATCCAGACTTCACAGAAATGCACCTCTGCACCTAGCAGAATTCCTGGTTAGGAGACTTCTCCCATGGGCTGTGCTTCTATTTGAACCAATCCTTACACAGCATGATCTCTGCTCCTCTTACCATCCTGGTCTCCCTTCTCTGGATATTCTCCAGTTTTCCAATGTCCTTCCTACACAATGTGGTAACCAGAAGAATACTTAGATATGCTCTAATCCAGGCAGAATACAGGGAGACTGTCTCTTTTGTTCTGTGCATTATGCCTCTCAATACAATTTAATTTTATTTTTTAACTACTATATGATATTGTTGACTCATATTGAACTTTAAGGTCTCTGATGCCTCCAAATTTTTTCACATGAAGTATTGTCTCCATTTCTGTTCTTGCATTGGACAAGTTTGCTTGTTTGTTTTTAAGTGTAGGTCTTAAATTTTAGTAGAAATAAGTGTAATCATTTTAGATTTGGACCTAAAGGCCTCATTAGTCTTTAGAGAAATATTGTATCTTGACTCTGTCATCCACCTACACAGTGCCTTCACTGTATATCACTCCCAGCTTTGGGTCATCTGCAAGTGTGCTGTCATCCAGACTGCTGATAATAGATTTGGACAATACAAAGTCAGTCAAGGTTAGATCCTGGAGTATAACAATGAAATGCTTTCTCTGGGTTGACATTGATTACATTAATCACTACTTATCAAACCAATAGAGTAATTCTCCCAGCTGGTTAGGAATGTTAGGAATTAGACCTTTAATGAGTTAGGAACTCATTAAAGACTAGTAGGGGAAATATGGGAGATCCTTTTGGATAAGTGAGGGTTTATAGTCATTTCCAGTTTGTGGAAGGAATGGTTATAGCTATGTCACTAAGTGACCTTAGATAAGTCATTTTAGTTCTCTGAACCCATGTCTTCAAATAAGGAAGTTGGACTTGTAGACTACCAAGTCTCATAGGTATCCATTTCATAATTAGTAGGATTGGATCTTTAGATAAGGAGGAGGGAGAAATATATTGAGAAATAAAGATGATCATAAAAATAAAGTATTAGTAACTTTCTAAAAGTTAAATTTAAAATTACCAGGAGTTTTTCCTATTATCTCCTTTGCTCAATAGATTCTGCTCCTAGTCAACATTCATTCTGGAAGCTGGTTACTCTACCCAAGGTTGGACTTATATCATGTGTCATCATTTCATTAAGTGGAGCCTTTGGCTTCTTGGATCCTACACTGTCTCTCTTTGTATTGAATAAAGTAAGTGATATTAATATAAAAAATTTCAATTTTGCGTATAACCATTAGCGGCCTGCTCCCCTACTTTTAGGAAAAGCGTCTAAATGGCCATGACAGGTATAAGAGCAGGAGGTTTTTCTTGAGCTCAGACTTCTCTGCCTCCTCTGGTGTAGGGGCATGAGCGCTGCCCCCAAAGTCAAGAAGGGCCTGGGGTGAATCCCTCTCTGATACTTACACTTGTGGGCCTCCTGCAAGTCATTCATCCTCTCAGGGTCTCACTTTCTTCATTTGTAAAATGTGAGGTTCAAATGAAATCATGTATTTAAAGGGCTTTTACAAACTTTACAAGTGTTTAATAAGAAGTTAACACTTCCACTGGAAAGACAGCAGCTATGAGAAAGAGAACCCGACCTTGGAAACTGCTGGGGCAGCAGAAAAATCCCTAATCTTTTTAGATGAGAAATCTTTTTTAGGTGGCCTTCAGATGATTATATTAAGGTCTAGTCCACATGCTTCTTTGTTACATGTTGGTTAAATTATGTGTGCAGTATCTATGGGAGAGAAAACATCGAAAAGAATTGTAAAGAATGAGAAGGCTTGGATGGGTTGTGATCTGCCCTGATGGAGAGAGTATACACATTCATGAAATGATTAGATCCATTAAAATAATTTGAAATAACTGCTACTGATAACTGGCTTAGCTTAGAGGTCAAATTGCCTTATTCATCAATGTCTTGTTGGTATTTAGGTGATTAAGCACCTTATTCAGGCTTTCGCATTCTGTTACTGTGATTTTTTTTATAAAGGCCTAACTTCTTAGAAATGAGAAGATAAATTGTATTAAATACTCTTTACTGATATATTTGCTTAGTAATAGACCAGTTTCTCCTGGGGGGAGAAGGGGAAGAAGAAGTGAAACTAGTAACATCAATTCTAAGAAAACATTTAAAACATTAAACTATTAAACAACATTTTACATTTGTATGGTGCCTTATAATTTTCCGAGGGATTCTTCCTAGACATATCACTGAGTCCATAGTTATTCTCTTCTATGGATGAGTAAACTGAAGGGTTACTGACCTGTCAGTTCTGGGCTAGTGAGAAGCATCCAGAGCTTAAGAAGGATGCCTTCAGACTCCTACCTGGTTTAGTGGTCTTTTTTCTATCCCAAATTGCTTTTCTACAGCCCCCAATAAGTAGAAAGAAAATTACCTGTTTAGGAAAAAAAAGTTTATTTAAGTTGAATTAGAAGGTACAATAAGAAAGGGTCTTAATTTTATTAGTTGATTCTTACTAAAGAATAGGAGCATGAAAACCGGTGGAAGAGTAAAAGGGGGGACGTTATTTGAATCAGAAGTTTTTAACCTTTTTTGGGGTCATGGACTCCTTTGACAAATCCTGTGAAGCCACTGGACTTATTTTCAGAAACATGCTTTGTTTTTTAATTGTTAATTAAAGGGAAGTTTCATTTAGAGGTTACTGAAAATAAAAATGTAACTCTTTTCCCATATACCCTGAGAGACCTTCTAAAATCCACTTGCAGATCCTGACAGGTTAAGAAGCTCTGGCTTAGATCAATGACTTAATCATAACTTCAATGCAATATTTCTCTTGCAGTTTAATTTGTCTGCAGGATACGTGGGGTTCGTATTTCTGGGGCTGGCATTATCATATTCTATTTCTTCACCCCTGCTTGGACTTCTAAGTGATAAAACTCCAGTAAGTGTTCTTTCTTTCTTAAGAATTTACTTTTGTATTTTCACATATTCTGGTTGTAAAACACCAGTAACATACCCCTGGCTAAGGTTTCTTTCTTCCTTCCTTCTTTTCTTTCTTTCTTCCTTCCTTCCTTCCTTTCCTTTCCTTTCCTTTCTTTCTTTCTTTCTTTCTTTCTCCCTCTTTCCTTTCCTCCTTCCTTTCTTTTTAATTCTTTCATTTCTAGATTTTGAAAGAATAGACCTGAACATAGATTTTTAATTTTGGGAGATCACAAAATTTGGATTTTGCTTGTTGGAGAAGGAATTTGCCAAGGAAATAGCTATTGATAGTATGTGAAATCATTGAATGTGGCCTTCCATCCCTTAATTTGGACTAAGCTATTAGTTAAAAGGGGAAGATTCCAGTGAAGTCTTGGGTTTTTATACCCCTTGTTGCTTATCTTCCTTCATCCCTCTTCCCACCCCCATCCAGGACTTTTATTTCCTCTTAATATGCTCAAAATTTCTGGATAGTTGTTCAGTATTGCTTATAGCAGTACCTGAAGTGCTTGATTAAAAAGGAAGTATTTTGAATATCTTTTTTATTTTACTTTGTGATGTTTAGCTCCTTTTCAAGTACATGCATGAGGCAAAATTTGTACTTTGCAGATTTTATTTTTAAATAATTTTAGAGGAGACATCCTTTCCTACCTCATGCCTCCCTTCTAATTTTACAAGTAACCTTTTTTTAAGGTCAGATTTGGTGAAGATATTGGCATATAAATACCACTCTCCTTTAATTCTGAACTATTTTTACTTTCCTGAAAACTGTAACTCACAATGCATCTTGAAGATTAGCAAGTGTGTATAATAAACAGACAAGTGCCTTTTCTTCATCTTCTTCCACCCTCACTATTTTCTTTGAGGGATAATGAAACGAAAATAAGATCATTATAAAGCATATAGTACCATATAAATGTAGTTATTATAATTACTATGATTGTCATTGATAAATGCCACACAAATATGGCCCCACCTTCATTCAGTTTACCATTCATTTATTTTCTCAAAAGTGAAAGGGGAGTTGTTTTTTCTGTTCACTTGAGTCTTAGAAATATATTGTCTTGCCTTTGACTTATACTACTCTGTTAGTGAAAAATGTTTACTTCTATGGATTTCATCTGGTCCTTGTCTTTTCTTTATTAGTACCTAAGGAAATGGCTCCTGGTTTCTGGAAACATAATAACAGCAGTATGCTATATCCTTTTAGGACCTGTTCCAATCTTGAATATTGAAAGGTAAAAGTTCTCTTCTGTTTTCTCATAATTTTTGTGTAAGTATCATTAGGAAGTCTTTAAGTTACTGCAGTTAATCTGTGATACCCTTTTTTACTTGTACCTGCCTTTTATCAGTGAGTTACCTATATGGCTGGGGCCACATAGAATGCTGGCCAGCCCTTCCATATTACTCAAAGCACAAGGATCTGAACTTCTTAAATGATCTGACTTACTAAGAATCAATGAAAGAATTGACTATGATGAAAAGATTGCTTGTAATACCCATGGATCTTTTCTTCATTTCAAAATATTGATGCTAAATTTCATTCCTTTGTGTGCCAAAATGAAAGCGATAGTTCTGGTGCTTTGATGAAAAGGAAAACTCACCTAACTCATTAGTTTTTGCTCTCATTTGTCCTTTAATCTCACTTTTTTTAAAGCATTGATAATGGAAATAGAACAGTACAGGTGAGCTTGAACTGGATGCCTTTTGAGGCAGCATGAGTTGCTAAAGACTGGAGGGAGCTGGGTTTTCTTCCCAGTTAAGCACAGCAACCAATCCAGACTTTGCCAGGACAACTGCAAAAGACATTTGTTAATACAAAAATTCAGATATGTAACAGTTATGTCAAGGCTTTACCATATGCTTGGCCTCCAGAGAGACTCTAGGAGAAGCAAGACTGAAAGGTGTATCCATAAGTCAGTACACTTATCCTGTTACACATCAAAAGATGTTGGAACTGGCCTGAGGACAGGAAGAAGAGGAGGAAATATGATAGAAAAGGCTAAGTAAGGAGGATGGGCTACTCTTGTAATAGGGAGATCAGTGGGTTTCAGTGGAGTATTTATGCTTATATATCTTATTAGTAGTAGTGATGGTTCCTCTAACCCTGATGTTCTCAGGCATTCCCCTTTCCTGCAAGGATCATCACACCAGTGTGATCACATTGAATCTGTAATAGAGCAAGACACGGCCTCCAGAGTCAGGGACCAACAGCCATTTTTCTGTGTGAAGCTAACTGACTGATTTGTGACCTTGATCACACTAGCACAATCTATGAAGTTTTCGTTTTCTTTAAAACACTAATTTTTTCTTCCTTAATTCTTTTTAGCAGTCAGCTCTGGCTCTTAGTCCTAGTACTGGTTGTGAATGGCATCTCTGCTGGAATGAGTATAATACCAACTTTCCCAGAGGTACTCAGTTGTGCTTAGTAAGTGATCATTTCAATCGATTTTATGTATATAATAATACATGTTTATGTATATGAGATTTTAATGTGTTGGAAACTTTCTTTAGTTTCACTGTGTGGAAAAACTATTTAATTAGAAAAGGAGCTGAGCTGGCCATGTGGAGGCATCATGGAATAACCGAATGTGCAGTGACTCTGGAGTCAGGACCTGGATTCAAATCTTATCTCTGATACTACTTATATGACCTTGGTCACTTATCCTCCTTAAGCTTTAGTTTCTTTAATGATGGTAATAATGACAACAACAACAACAACCACAACAATCTTAATAATAGCATTTAATAGTACCCTACTCTCATTTTATACTCACAATATCTCTATGAGTTAGGTGCTGCCATGCCCCAATTTTACAGATGAGAAAACTGAGGCGGAGAGAAATTAAGTAACTTGCCCGGAGTCACACACCTAGCAAGTGACCGAGTCAGTATTCACACTCAAGTCTTAAAGGCTCCAAGTCCAGCACTCTGTCGGCTTTGCTACCTCCTTGCCTGATGGGCATCTCAAATCATCATCTTGAAAAAAACTTAAAATGAAGAGGTTAAAGTAGAAGACTTTGGAGATTTTTCCTAGTTCTGAATCTTTAATCCTTTGTGAAACAAGGAGGGATGACAAGGACAGCTAGGTGGCACAGTGGATAGGACACAGCCCTGGAGTCAGGAGGACCTGAGTTGAAATCTGGCCTTAGATACTTACTAGCTGTGTTACTCTGGGCAAGTTGCCTGACCTGTAAAGGAACTGAAGAAGGAAATGGCGAGTCACTCTAGTGTCTTTGATGGCATTGCAGAGAGTCAGATAAGACTGAATCAACTCAACAACAGATGGACTGCCCAGGTACTTCCCTGCTGTCTATTAAATGTAAAAGGACCTAGAGGAAGACCTCTGGCATGCTGGGCAAATGATTTATGAAGCATTTATGGAAGAACAAGAATCAGAATTACAGAGAATGAGAAGGTGTAGATGGGACAGTGACCTGCTCTGGTGATAGGAACCTTCGCATGGATGGGACCATGCACCATTGAAGTATAAACAATAGTTCAGCTAAGGAGTTTTAAGATCTGTCATATAATTGTGATGCTATGAGTGGAAAAGAGCATGGATCAGAAAGTTTGAGAATGTAGAGTCAGTAGGATGTGGCAACTGTTGAGATGGATGGAGGTGAGAGATATGATTGAGAGAAAAAGCAAGGATGATAGTTTTTGAACCTAGGTGAGTAGGAAGATGGTGGGACAGGGAAGACAGAATTAGGAAAGTTGTGCAGATTTAGGGAAGAAGACAAGTTGGTTTTAGACATTTTGAATTTGAGCCAATAGAAAATCAAGGTAGATATTTCTAGAAAGCATTTGGTGATATTGGTGGAATTCTGTTGAGTGAAGGCCTAGTTATATAGATTTGGAAGTCTCCTATCTAGAAGTAATTGGACTCATGGGAAAAACAAGCTAAATCACTAAAGGAGAGAAGGCAGAGAGTGACGAGCCTTGTGGAAGACAGCCATGCTTAGAGAGTGGGAAATGGTTTGGATGATGTGCCATCAGAGGAGAATGAAGAGGGACCAACCAGAAGGAGGAGGAAGCAGAATCACTGAATCCAAGAGGAGAGAAGATAAAACTCTCAGAGGAAGGGGCAGCAGTGTTCAAAGCTGCAGAAGGGGTAAGAAGAATGAGAACTAAGAGAAGAATAATGGATTTAGTGACTAAGTGATCATTGGTAACATCTGGGAGAGCAGAAGCCAGTTTACAAAGAGTAGAAAAGTAAGTGGGCACAAGGAAAATGAGGCAGTGAGTGTGGACCACTCTGGTAGGTAAAAGGAGAGAAATGATTTCTCAAGGGTTCTATGAATGCTTGGATATTTTGTTATTGTTGTTTTGTTTTGTTTTAAGGATAAGGGAGACCAGAACATGTTTATAGGCAATGGGGAAGAAACTAGTAGATAGAGTTTCGAAGAAGACAAAGAGAAAAATCATCAATGAGGCAAAGCTCCTGAAGAGGGTGGTAACAACTGCACAAGAAGAGGTCAACTTTGACCAGAAACACACCCATTTCTTCCTCTATGACTAGAGCTATGACTATGTAGAAGAGACGTAGTTGTATAGAGATGCAAGTGTGGAACAGGGGAAGTGAGGGCATTTACAAAGCATTTCCTTAATTTCCTTACTGAAGATGGATGGAGGTTTTTGATGAAAGAGAAGGTAGCTCTAGGGATTTAAGTGGGAGTTTAAAACAGCTGCTTTAAGAAACTTGATGGTCATTTGGGGAGGAATAAAAGAATTGCAAACTATTAACAACCATATGAAAGATTGATCCAAATCACTAATAAAAAGAGAAATAAAATAAAAGCAGTACTTTTTCACCTCACATCCCTAAGGTTGGCAACCATGAATATAGTCAATGATGGATGCATAGTAGAAAGACAATCATAATAATATAATGTTTGTGGAACTGTGAATTGGTCCAACCATTTTAGAAAACAGTCTGGAATTATGCTTTTAAAAGTTACTAAAGTGTTCATATCCATCAGAGATTCCATTTATAGGTAGATATCCCCAACAAAGTCAAAAACAGAAAGGTCCATACATACCAAAATATAAATAGTAGTATTTTTATAGTAGCAAAGAACTAGAAACAAAAAAAGTGCCTCTTGATTTGGGAATTGACCTAACAAATTACATTATGTGAATGTAATAAAATATTACCATGCTATAAAAGAAGATTAATATGATGAATTTAGAGAAGTACAAGAAAATTTATATGAATTGAAACAATATGATAAGCAGAACCAGAAAAACTATCCATATAATGACAACAATATTATAAATGGAAAGAAAAACAGCAACAATACCATGTAATTCTAGTCACCAAACATGGTCCCAAAGAAGACTAAAAAAAATACACCTTGCTCCTTTCTTTTCAGAGGCAAGGGATTATTATTTTAGAATATTGGATATATTGTCAGCCTTAATTGATGCACTTTTTTGAGCTGTTTTTTTCCCTCTTTATATTTTTCATTATAAGAGATGACCCATTGGGTAAGGATATGTTTATAATGAAGGTGGAAAAAAGCAAAATATACCATTTTTTAAAAAGTGATTTCATGCATCAATGAAGGCCCAAATGAGATTAGATAACATATTTATAGTGCATCTGGTCAGCAGTGTTGTATACCTTCTTGTAGCATTCAGCATCTTGAGCAAAGGACATGGATAGGGGAGAGGTGGCCTAAGATTGGCAGGGCTTGAAGGTGAGGGAGTAAGCAAATGAAGGATGGTCAGCAGTATATTGTTAAACATCTTGACTTTAGGGTCAAAGGAAGAAAGTGAGGCTAGAACAAAGTTGCATTGGCCTGTATGAAAAGGGCTGGATGGAGTAAAGCAGAAGGAGAGATGAAAGGTTAAGAGATAAGGATGACAGAAAGGAATTTGAGAGGTCAAAATTGAAGAGTTACGGGTGATGATGAGGCTTAATGTTTGACTCCCCTGTACATAGGAGCTAGAATGGAGATACAGGTTATGAGAATTGTAGCAGTTAATAAACTGAGAGCCCACGTTCATGGGGATGACATGAACATTTGTCCTCAAGCTTGAAGCTGGGGATTGGGTTAGAGAAGACTTAGCCAAGTGTAAAATTGCTTGAGAATGAAAGGAGAGTGACCCAGATGCCAGTGGATGGTGACAGTCACAGGAGTCTCTATAGAGTGACACAGACAAATAGAGAACACCACAGAGCAGAAGGTCCTAAGTTATAGTGGCAGAAGGAGTATGTCCTTTGCTGGATGGAAAACCATCTATGTCTGACTCCATTTGCACAGAATCCTAGGGCTCTGACCCAAAGGCCCTTGCAGTTGAAGCTGCAGATCCGTCCAACTATTCTGGGCGTCGGCTTGAGCTAGGCAAGAAAAGTAACTGAACTCTGCACATCCCCCAAGTGATCCCATCACTGGGAATGCACCCCAAAGAAGTCGGAGAGCAGCAAAGGTCCAGAACAGTCCTGGCCTCCCTCCTTGAGGTAGCACCCTGGAAACAAGGTTTTTGTCACTGTCTTTATCTCCCTAGCTGCTGTCACACTTAGGCTTAATAAATGTTTGGTTGTTCTCTCTCTAGTGAAAATGGATTTGAAGAAGGATTAAGCACGTTGGGACTTGTGTCTGGGCTTTTTGGTGCAATGTGGTCACTTGGGTAAGAAGTTATTTTCCTATAAAATTAGCTATATTTATACTTCCTTGAGTTTTCATGTAAGATTTATTGTTCTAGCAGTATAAGATTTACTTATAAGAACTGATATATCAGTTTCAATCCCCTGAGGCTTGAAATCCTGTCTGAAGCATCAGGGAACAGTGGAAGGTGTTTGATTTAAAGTAGGGGATGTGCATTTAGATCTCCTTTCTATCATTTACTGTGTGACCTTAGGCAAGTCTTTTAATGTCTCTTATTGGTAAAGTGCACAGGCACATAGTAGGCACTGAGGGAATAATTGATTGCTCCTATCCCCCTTCTTTCTCCTCTTGGCCTCAGTTTCCTCACCTCTGAACTGAGGGGATTGAACTAGATACCCCTGAAGGCCCTTCCCACATCTGTATGTGTGAAGGTATGTCTGTGTCTGTGTCATGTGTTCACAGGATATCAAAAAACAGGCTCAGGATTAACCAGGTGGGGAAGCTTCCTGTTCAGAAAGGAAATAGCACAAGGGGGAAACTGAGTCAGCTTAGGCCACACTAAGGTTGTCTCTTTAACTTTTCCCAGGAACAAACACCCACCTTTAGCATTTCTGACACAGCAGCCATTTTCTATTATTGGTTTCATTACAATTTAGGCAAACATCCCTGTAATCAAAACTCAAAACAAAATTATAATCCCAAGAGTTATTACCTCAAATAGCAAAATTTCACTAAATACAACATAAGAGAGGGGGCAGAGCCAAGATGGCAGCGTAGAAGCAGCAAGGTCCCACAGCTCCCACACCGCCACCCTAAACACCCAGAAAATATGAGCCCAGACAAAGTCTAGGAAAGTCTAGGACTCCTCGACTCACAAAAATACAGAGAACACAGCTCTCACTGAAGGTAGCTCGGCAGCAGGGGCTCAGTGTGGCAGCCAGATCGGAGGCTGGAACAGCCGGAAGCCAAGACCACAGCCAGGCCTGGGGCAGTGGGAAGGAGCTGAGCCGAGCCCCGCAGCCAGCCTGCAGAGGTTCTACAGCCTCCAGCACCTCCACATCTGCCAAGGCGTGAGGAGCAGGACTGGAGAGAGGCAGCTCGCACCGCAGCGGAGCAGAGACCCTGCCAGCCCAAAACCGCAGGTCCAGCCAGGCAAGACCTCAGGGCAGCCAGGAGGAGCAGCAGAGCCTCCCAAACAGCAGCGTGAGTGTACTTCAAAAAAATCTAAAGCACCGGCCTGAGGGGAGCTTCAGTCAGAGACAGTTAGTGAAAGCTGAAACTTTGAAACTTAATTTGGGGAGAAAAGCAGTTTGGCCATTCCACCCCCTGGGGCAAGGAAGCAGTGGGGGAGGGAAACTACTGGAACCAGCAGCAATGGCCCCCACCAGGCTGCTTCAGAGCCCCTGGCCTGCGGACTCCCCAGGGGGGCTGAATTGATTGATCGGGGCTAAGTGATCTTGTGTTGAGTGGCCTGGATCCAGATCGTGGTCTTGGGTGGTGGTCCTGGGGTGCACTTTCAGCAAGCCAAAGCTGGGGGGACTTGCAACACCCCCCTAATAGCTCCGGCAGTTGGGAAAACCCCAGCGATTTGGAACAGAGCTTCCCCCCTTAGAAGCAGAGTTTCACAGACCTAAAAAAACCAACCAATTAATTGACTGGCCAACATGAGAAAGAGG
>JAQQSW010013927.1:0-12209 GCA_028646575.1 Pseudocheirus occidentalis
ACACTGAAGAGTAGGGGGCATGGGGATGAGAGGGGGGAGAATGGAGGGGAGGGCAGGGTCTGGGGGAGGGATGCCGGAAGCAGACACTTCAGTAAACGGACAGGGACAGGGTAGAGAACAGAACAAGGTGGGGGGAGGGATAGGAAGGAGAGACAGACGATCACTGTCACAATATGTCCACTATGCAGATTTCCTGTATAATAACACATCCATAGCTTGTATTGAACTGAGTGTCCTTCTCGTAGGGGTGGGTGACAAGGGAGGAATCAAAAGAATTTAGAATTCAAAGTTCTCTAATACCTGCAACTAGGAATTAAGATATACAGGGGCTGGGATAGGGAGACCCTCCCTGCCCTACCAGAAAATAAGAGAGCAGAGCAGGGGAGGGGATTTACTGTGGGATTGCAGTTTTAAGGTTGCGACAGGGGCAAGACAGGGAGAAAATGTGTAATTCAAAAATATAATGAAAATGAATAATGTAAACAAGAAAACAAATAAAAAAATAAATACAGTCAAAGCTATGGTTTTTCCTGTAGCAATGTATGGTTGCGAGAGTTGGACTATAAGGAAAGCTGAATGTGGTAGAATCAATATTTTCCAGCTGTGGTACTGGAGAAGATGTTCTAAGGTCCCTTGAATGGCCAGGAGATCAAATCAGTCAATACTTAAAGAAATTAATTTAGACTATTAATTGAAAGATCCAATACTGAAGCGGAAGCTTAAATAATCAAGTCACATAATGAAAAGACAGAACTCATTGGAAAAACCTTTGATGCTGGGAAAAATTGATGGTAAAAGGAGAAAGGGATGGCAGATGATGAAAGGGATAGACAGTGTTATCAAAGAAATAAACATGAATTTGGACAGACTTTGGGAGGTAGTGGAGAATGGAAGGGCTTGATCCACGGAATCACAAAGAATCAGATGTGACTTATCAACCAAATAACAGCGACAAAAGTTCATGTAGGGAAAGGTAGCACTGATACAGTGAAAATCAAAGATTTAGAGCTGAAAAGAACCTTAGAGATCATTTAGCCCAATTCTGTCATTTTACAGAGAGGGAAACAAGGGGCCAGAGGTTAAGGGATTTATCTAGGGTCACAATGCAGTAAGTGGAAGAATCAGAAATCAGACTTGTGTCCATTGGCTTCAAATCCACAATCCCCAAAAAACATTTAAGATGGGCTTCCACACCCATCCTTTCGGATTCCTCTCCTTTTCTTTCTTTTCCTTTTTAATACTTTTTAGGTCTTTATTTCCCCAGGTCTGGAAGCACAGGAGGCTTAAGAGGCTTTTCACCTCTGAAAATAACAGCTGCTATTGTGGCCTTCCTGATGCCAAATCAGAAAGAAGGGACAGCAGATTATAGTGAGGAGTGGTGGTATGTGGAAGTCTTGGGAAATAGGGAGAACTTTAGCAGAACTGAGCAAAACATTGGTGGAACCTTTTGAGAACCACAGCATTATACTATACTGCCTCTCTTTAAAGCACTGGTTCTCAACCTTCCTAATGCTGCCACCCTTTAACTAGTATGTGGGCATATCTGCATGTGGGTGGACCTACCTGGAGACAGATAGAGGAGCAGTGTCTCCTCGGTTCCTAAGACCATCAGAAATATATGTTTTCCGATGGTCTTAGGTGGTGACCCCTGTGTCCCCTGTGAAAGGATCACTCAACCCCCAAAGGGGCTGTGACACACTGGTTGAGAACCACTGCCCTAAAGCATGACAACTACAAACCTGTCCTGTTATCTACTATATTATGCTGCCAGTCTATTAACTATGTTTTACAGGAACTTATTGTTGGGCTAAAAATCATTTGGGGATATATACAGTAAATTTCTAGGAAGACATTGTATGTGATACAACAATAACAATTACCATTTATTAGCACTTTAAAGTTTACAAAGTATTTTACAAATTTTGTTCATTTTATACTTACAACGACACTTGGAAGACACTATTATTTTCCTCATTTTACAAATGATGAAAATGAGCAGGCAGAGGTGAACTGATCTGACCAGCATCACACTAGTTAAAAATACCTGAGACAGAATTTGAACTCAGCTCTTCCTGATTACAAGCTCTTTCCATGGAACCATCTAGCATCCTCTACATTGTTTGCTGGTAAAATGTATACTCTTTGAGTGTAAAGACTTTTTTTTTCTTTTTATCCCTAGATTAGGAACAATGGTAAGCAGGTCATAGCAACTTAATATATGCTTGATGATTGAGTGAATGACTGATTGTTTTTAGCAGGTTAGTATTATATTGATTTGTAGAATCAGAATATTAGAACTTGAAAGGATATTAGAAATCTACTAGACCAAATTTTTCAGTTTCTAGATGAGGTAACCAAACCGTAGAGACTTTATTGAGATGGAGAAAGAAATAGCAGGCTCTAGAGTTGAGTGAAGAGACAAGTCTAGAACCCAAATTTTCTATTTTTCAGCATAATGCTGATCCACCCCAGCTCAAAGCACCTGCCCAAAGGCGTGACTTTAACCAGAAAACAACCTATTGTTATGGGGTTAGTTCTGTCCCCCAATGCTAGGGTTACAAGTAGATTTCATGGTACTTGGTCCCAAGTCTCTAGAAGTTTGTCCAAAGTAGATTGAGTTGTATTTGTTTTACAAGAACATGTTTCAGAGTTAGAGAGTTTCTAATTGTGTTTCTCCAGGATTCCCTTATTTCGTGTTGTCACATAAAATCACATAATTAAGACTTTACCCATGTTCTATTCTGAGTATTTTGTTAAAAACTCTAAAAATGAGCTATAAGGGTCTGGTTCTCTTTTAGACTAAAGTGTAAATATTATTCTTTCTGTAAAGATCTTGCTGTCTTTCCATCATTAACTTTGTCAGAGAAAGACTTCTAACATATTAATGAAACCTCTCAAATTCCTTCTTGCCTCTATTGTCCCTAACTGTCACTTCTCACAGCCCTGCTGCTATTCCATGTATCTAGTGGAAGAGGTTAATGAATCAAGAAAAGGGTCACTGAAACTTCCAATTTCTGTGAATGAAGTACTAGAGATACAGAAAGTAAGTCCTTAAGAGCAGTGGAACATCTGAAAGTGAAAGGCAGTTAATCTTCAGTATTTGAGACAAAGTGCGTGCGTGTGTGTGCGTGTGCATGTGTATGTGTGTGTGTGCATGTATGATTTGCTTGCTATAGGGGACTCTTTAAAATGGCACTCCCTCCACACCAAAGTAGATTGACTATCTGTACCTTGGAATTAGAGAATTGCCTATAGGGTACTGAGCAACCAGGTTATGTTCTCACAGATGCCATATGTTTGAGGCAGAATTTGAATTCCTAACTCTAAGCCTATGCTTCTTTCCACTATACCATGTTGTTCCTTTACTGATTGTATGTTGTAGTAATTTATTTTTGAGTTAGAAATGTCTTGCTGATAAATACATTAAATATTTGGGAGGATGTATATGTATCAACACTATATATGTGGGCATGTATATTGTGCTCATATGCATGTCATATATATATGCACATACATGTACACATATGCACACACATATATGTGTGTGTATCCACTATCCATATATCCACATATATATGTTTTTATATATGTTGGTTGTTACCCTTTGTTCTTAAAAAGGACCAAAATGACATCCCTACACTAGAGTTAAGTTTCAATGTGTCCAACTGTGGCTGATCATACCAATCCAATAGGAGCTTGGAATGCACTACCACAGGTTGAGCACAAATAGCCCATGGAAATATTTGGAATGTATACTCCAAATTTGTGCATCCTGCCTTTCCTTTGAGTTACCTCAATTCTGCTTTGTTCATAGAGCCCAGCACCGTCTCTCATGTGGGCACAACATGCTGTGTGGTCCTGTGCTGTCTCCCATGTCATACAATCAATTCCAAAGTTCTTTTTTTTTTTTTTGCAGGGAGGAAGGCAAGGCAATTGGGGTTAAGTGACTTGCTGTTATGGGAATCTGAAGATCTTCCCTGCCTCTAGACCCTTTGCTTAAGTGGCTTAAGTGACTCTGAGAATCTTCCCTGATTTGAAAGTATACTCTGCTCCCTAATAGGCTGAATGTGGTCTTGTGGAGCCTCTAGCAGGAGGCATGTTTTTCGGAAATGCTGGCGCCTTGTTGCTTTGTGATTAAGCAGAGGGTCAAGAAGTTTGTGACAGTCTCTGACCCAGGAGAAGGCTATATAAACACCCTGATGTGAGGTTTTGCTTTGGGTCTCACTTTGAGAAGAGTTGTGTGATTTGGCCAGATGAGACTCTGGGAAGCTGTTGAGCCTCCCAGCTTTGAAAAACCCAGATGTGGGTGCTTCCCTCTCTGGTAACTGAATAGGTATGGATGTAATGGTCATATGGTTGGAAGCCCATCTGCTGATCTGTTTCTCTGTCTGCTTGTAACTTCTGCTTGTAAATTGTTTGTATTCTCTGAAGTTTGGGGTGCTGACTTTTCCCCCTGAATTAGATAAATGATATGTGTTTGATAGATTGAAGTGAGACTGTTAGCCCATTTTGAGTTGCTTTCCTTTAGAAAAGCAGATCTAAGAACCTGTGCTAACAGCCACCCTGGGTATGCTTGGATGCTTGCTTATATACTTGCCCAAGGTCACACAGCTAGTAAGTGTTAACTGTGTGAGGCTATATTTGAACTCAGATCCTGCTCATTCCAGAGCTGGTGCTTTATTCACTGTACCACCTAGCCACCCCAATTCCAAAGTTCTTGAGAGAAACCTTGAGAGTGTCCTCGCATTGCTTCTTCTGACCACCAGGTGAACGCTTGCCTTGTGTGAGTTCTCTATAAAAGAATCTTTCTGGCAAGCATACATTTAGCATTCAAACAATGTGGCCAGCCCATTGCAGTCTAACTCTCTGAAGCAGAGCTTGAATGCTTGGAGGTTTAGTTAGAATGAGGACCTCACTGCCTGGTACCTTATCCTGCCAGGTGATCTTCAGAATCTTCCCAAGACAATTCAAGTGGAAGTGATTCAGTTTCCTGGTGTGGCACTGGTATACTGTCCAGGTTTCACAGTTATACAACAATGAGTGAGCACAACTCTGTAGACCTTCAGTCTGGTAGTCATTCTAATACCTCTTCTCTGCCATATTTTCCTTCAGAGCCTCCCAAACACTGAGCTAGCTCTGGTAATGCACGTGTCAACATCATCATCAATACATACATCCCTGGAAAGTACATGACCAAGGTAAGTGAACTTACCCACAGCATTCAAAACTTTTCCATTTGCTGTAACTGATGGTTCCACTTATGGATAGTGTGGTGGTAGCTGATGGAGCATCTGTGTTATATATATGTATGTATGTATATATGTATGTATATGTATGTATGTATGTGTGTGTATATATATATATACACATTCACACATATATTTATACAGACATGCATACCCTTATAAACATGTTGTTGTCCAATTGTTTTTCAGTCATGTCCAACTCTTCATAACCCCATTTGGGGTTTTCTTGACAAAAATACTGGAGTGGTTTGCCATTTCTTTCTCCAGCTCATTTTACAGATGAGGAAACTAAAGGTAAACAGAGTTAAGTAACTTCCCCAGGGTGACACAGTAAATATCTAGGGTGAGATTTGGACTCAGGGAAATGAGTCTTCCCAATTCCAGGCCCAGCAATCTATCTACTCCATTACCTAGCTGTCCTTATGAATGTATGTGTATGTGTGTGTGTGCCTCTGTGTGTGATATGCCTACATGCATACACATACAAACACACATAAACACATATGTACAATCTACATATATACATGCATGTGTGAGTATACACACATGTGTTCATAGATTTGTGATTTCATTGGTATAGGTAATTCCCTTGGAAAGAAATTATTTCCCAATGAAAATCAGAAGTATTCTCAAATTTATAGTTTTAAAGAATTATCTAGAGAACTGAGAGCTTAAGTTTCTTGCCTAGGGTCATATTAGTAGACTATGTTAGAGGTAGAAATTGAACCTGTGTTTCTGGTTTCAAGGCTGGTCCCCTCTTCACCATTTCCTCGAGCTACTCTTGAGATATCCTATAATATTAATAATGTTTCTAAAGCCATTTTTTTTCCTGAGAGAAAAGATGAAAATACACGGAATGTTTATAGTTACTCAGTGGGAGTGAGATAAGGGAGTGGGAAGATGGCTTCTAATAAAACATTGTTCCACCCCAATCTTTGACTATAAAGCTCAACTTGCTGAGAAGATTGAAATGTATGGGTATTTTCAATGGCTTTTAAAGCAGCTTTTGATAAAGTACTTTTGTGTTTGAGTTGATCAGCAGCTAGGAAAACTACTCTTGCTCAACTGTTTGGACACAGACTCATAAAACACAAAGCTTCATGGTGGCTGCAGCAAGATTTTTAAGACTTAATGAAAATGAAGGGAGTCTAAATTAAGCCATAACAATTGAGGAACTGGGCATTTCCTGGGGATTAATGACTAGTTGGGTGGTGTTGATGGTGCATGGCTCTTATGTGGGCCATTAACCCCAGCTGGTCATTAATTCCCAAGATATACCTGAGAGTGAGGCCATTCCTATAATTACCAAGTTTAAAAGGGAGCAGAATGGTAAATCCTGAAGTGTCAGGGAGTTTTTGTTTTGGTTTCTTTAAATAGAGAAGAAGGTCTCAAATATGTAAGGCAACAACTTTCAGGTGGGGCATTAATTCACTAGTCAAAGTCACTGAATCGTATTTCAGTGATTCACTTTACAGATACCAATGAACCAGTTTCTAAAACTAACATCTTATTAAGGGACTAGGGAGAGTAACAGAAAATAATAATGAATATACATGTATATATCATAGACATACACATGACATATAAATATATAAAATGATTAATAGTTTTAGTTGCTATTTATATAGCACTATAAAGTTTTCAGAGTGCTTTACAAGTCAATTAACAACCAATGATCATTTATTCATTCAATGAACCAATTTTTATTATATACCTTCTAGTTGCTAGACACTATGCTAGGTCTTGGAATTCAGATACAAAAGTGAAGCAATCTTCCCCCTCAAGGAAGTGATATTAAGTGATTATTAAGCTCCTACTACATTCCAGGCACTGAGGAAAGGGTTTTCCAAACATTATCTCACCTGATCCTCACATTAACCCTCTTACCTAGTTATTTTAATTGCAGTTAAGTCTCCCTTAGTGCAAAAAATGTATCCTCTGAAGAGGATGCATATATTCCAGTTAGCACTATTTGAAGTCATAATTATATAGAACATGGTAACTGGTTTCTGTCCAATGTAAATAGGCAGTACAAATTCAAAAAAAATTATGTCCACAGGGGATTAATTATTTGTATTAGTCAGGACTTAGGTTTTATCTGCATTTTTTACAGATAAGGAAACTGAGACTCAGAGAAATTTAGTGACTTGCACAAAGTCACATAGCTAAACAAGGGTCTGAAGCAGAATTTGAACCAAGCTTAGTCCTCCACCTAGCACATCATATACTCTATCCATTATGCTTTGATACATTAGTATTGTTGGACCAATGTCATAATACCCAAATAAGAGGTCAGTAATAATATGTATATTGCTGTGAATGAAAGTGACTTGAAATGTTAGCATTAAATCTTTGAAATAATAATCACTGGTGTTTATATCATCATGCAAGCTTTGCAATGTACTTTACAGACTGTGCCTCATTAAATCCTCACAAAAAGCACTGGTAGAGGCAATATAATTCATCCCATGTAGGTGCTAAGTTAATTACCTAAGATCCTGTACCTAGTGCAAGGACTGGAAACTGGAGCCTTGATTTTTTGCCTCCAAGTACAGGTTCAAGTTCAGGTCTCCAAAACCCCTCTAATGAAATTAAAACCTCATAACTCAAAACTAAAATGTTGAGTCCCCTTGGAAAGGTTGCCGATCAAACCACACCTAAAAGGTAAAAGAAAGTGATGTGGGCTGAAATTTATTTTATTTTGGGAAACTGTCTCATTACAGCTTTCAGGCCTCTTGAGTAGCAAAAAGGCATTTTAATAGCAATTCCCAACTGCTTTAATTGAAAGGTGACTATGAAAAAAGATCCTACAGTCATCTAATCCTTTGACCTCCTGTTGTAACATCTAAAGGTGCTGGAGGCAAACTTTAGTAGTGGTAATATTTCAAAGGCAATGACTATTGTACATAAGTGGAATTTTAATTGATTTATTAAAACTCAGACATAGGGGGTGAGTTAAGGAGGTGAAGGTTGCTTTATTGGCTTACTCCCAACCTCAGGATTCATCCCTTCTAAGACATCTATCAAAGTCTATCTACCTCCCTTTTTTTCTGCACTGTCTTTCAGATCAAATTCTGTATTCATTCTGCAAATGACATGTGAAAGTGCTTGTACATAATAAATATTCTGATATGTAATAGCTAGGTTATTTCCAAATCTACAACTCTACTTAGAATATTTATCTTTTAAAAAAATTAACTTGTTTTGGCAAATAAATAAAAAGAACGCTTGGCATTGAAATTCAGTGTAACCAAGTAAACTTGTTTAACAGTTATTTGTATTTAATTGATAATTTTCAATGTATAAAATAGCCTATCCCACTAAGTTATCCTTTAGATTCTTTGTATTTTTGGTCATTTTTGATAGTGTCCCACTCTTTCTGACCCCTTTTTGGGTTGTCTTGGTGAAGATACTGGAGTGGTTTGCCATTTCCTTCTCTAGCTCATTTTACAGGATTGAGGCAAACAGGATTAAGTGATTTGCTTAGGGTGGCATAGCCAGTTAGTGTCTGAGTTTGCACTGAACTCGGATCTTCATGACTCTTGGCCCAGTACTCTATCTGCTTCATCTACCTGTACATTCTTTGACTTCCCTGAGATTCCTTACTTGTCCACTTATTCTCTTTAACTTTTCTTCTTACAAAGTTATAGTCATAGTCATTGTTCATTTTTTTTCTGTTTTTGCTTTTCCTCTTTATATTATTTGTTACATGTCTTTTACTCTTTGGGCAACTTAAAAGTTTGATTCTTTGAAAATTGCTTTGTTCCAAAATCTGAAACACGTTGCATCAGAGAAAAACAATGTTTATGTTAGTTTGGATCATTAAAAGCGATGTTCAGTTTCCCAAACAGCATTGAGTGCTTTCCTTTTTTCCTCTTCAATTCGAAGCCCAACTCATAGGACCTAAGCAGTCATTTTTTCTCTATTTTTTTTCTTAGTATGATGGGTTTCCATAGTCAAGGAAATTCATCACTTAATAGTCAAATTGCTGGAGATGGACCTCTATGTATTAAGACAGGTCAAGCTTCAGACAGCACGAACGATCTGTCACCAGAATCATATTCAAAGAATTTATGGAATGGAAGACTCAGCTAGAGCTGATAATCTACAGATATAGCCTTTGAGAATCTAAATCTATCTCCATGTCCAGATGAGGCATGAAGGTGGGGCTTTATTGAGGCTGAAATACTTAGTCGTATTATTTATTATTTCATAGAGAGGCAGTGTGATTTAGGGGAAAGCACAATGAATTTCAAATCAGAAGGCTTATCTAGGCCTTGATGTGTATCAACTATATGACTTTAGGCAAATTTACTTCTCTGGGACCCAGTTCTCTCACTATAAGATGGGGTCGTTATAGGGATCAAAGAAGCTAAAGCAATATGTGCTTGGTAAGTAATAGTAAGAAGGAATAAATGACTGATAAGATTTTCCATATTCCCTCTCCTGGGATTTTTGATCTTGCATTTGAATAAGCAACAAAATTTTAAGCAGAGGTGTGCATAAAGTATGGTCTGTATATGCGGGTACGGCATAGTATTTTTGGTGAGGCAACTGGAGCCTAGAGAGGTAGGGCAAAGGGATGGATTTTAGCTGTGAAATTTTAAGTATCAACAAGATATTTCCAGGATGAATATTTTAAAGGACCTTTCCAGAACCCCTAAAATCATGCCACTTTGGCGGCTACAAATTTCTCCTCTGACACATATAGCGTCAGCATTGATCAAAGATATGCAATAAACTAACTTGTGTAAAAGCCTAAGATATCTAAGACTGTTACACATGGCAGTGTTGAATTCAACTAAGAATATGGAGGATAAAGAAGAGTATAGGATCATAAAGTCAGAACTGAATTGGACCTTAGAGACCATCGAGTCTAACACCCTCTTGTTTTACAAATGAAGAAGCGATGCTTAGAGAGGTTTAGTTACTAGCCTAAGCACCAGGTTGGTGAAATAGAATTTGAACTTATAGTCTTGATTCCCATTATTAATTCCCACTACATCACAGTGTGTCCAAGAAGAGGAAGAAAGAAGATGAAGAAAAGATAGTGTATAATTTCTATATTAAAAAGTCATCCTTACTCTACTCTGGACACTTCCCCTGGTCTTTTTTTTTGAAGTAAAGGAATAAAGTTATTGCTGGTATCCATTTTTTAAACTTAGAAAAGTAGCCAGCAGTCACTTTATCTCTGACCTCTGTCTAGTGGGCTAAACTGGTTTAAAATTTTCCATGTATCTAACAAAAAAGAAAAGAAAGAGATTTGGTGATTGGTTCTAAGTCAGAGTCTTCTGAAAGGTTGAGATCACTTGAGGAAACTGGTTTTAGTAATTCTTCAGTCTCCAATATTCTCATACTTACCATCTGTAGCCCCTGTGGAAAAGTGCGGGGGGGAGGAAAGAAGTAGGAAAGTAGGAAAGGAAAAGTAGAGAATAAAGAAAATGAAATGAGAATAAAGAAAAGATCTCTACCACCAGCACACCCCTAGCCAGTTCTACATTGGCCCTGGGTGCTATTCCTATAATAACCCACATTGGTGGGCTTTCATCTTGGGGTTGTATCTTTATGCCAGGAAACTATTGAATGATTCAGTAGTTCTATAGGGCTGCTCCAGCAAGCTCATCCATGCCATCCTTGGGGTAACTGCATCCAAAGGAGTCCAGAAGATAAAAAAATATTGAATTGAATTTGGACTGAATTTCTAATATTTTGTCATTAGATGGGTCATCTGGTCATAGGAGTTAGAACTGAAAGGAATGTAATAGACTCTTAGCAGGTAGATCATGATACTACTATATGAAGAGATCCTTGAGGCAACTACGTAGTGCAGTTGATAAGAGGACCAGTTCTAGAATCAGGAGAACCTGAGTTCAAATTGGGCTTGAGAAAGTTACTAGATGTGTGATGGAGGGGAAGAGTGAGAGAGAGAAAGAGAGAGAGAGAGAGAGAGAGAGAGAGAGAGAGAGAGAGAGAGAGAGAGAGAGAGAGAGAGAGAGAGTTTAGTTAGTTCTGGGGAGGCAGATTTCTTTAGTAGACTGTGTTATACCCTCAATGTCTTGCCTAGTGTCTCAGACATTTCAGGTCCTTTGTATGTTTATTTAAATGAGAGTTGAATGTCTATTGAGTCAGGGCTATATCCTGTCTGTGAACCCCCAAGTAGGAAGGCTCATGCTTTCCCTATTTTTAAAAAAATGAACCTGGGGGTAGAGCAAAGATGGTGGCATAGAAGCAGGAAAACTCCATGAGCTCTCCCCATAACCACCTCAAATACCTATAAAAATATGACTCTAAACAAACTTGAGAGCTTAAGAACCCACAAAGTGACAGAAAGAAACAAATCTCCTGCTGAAAGCAGCCCAGCAGGCCTGCAGGAAGGGACCATCACAGCTCTATGGGAGCCTAGCCCAGCCCTGTGTGAGCCCGTGGTTTTAGCCCCAGGGTGGCCCAATCAGCTGCAGCTGGAGTGAACCTCAGGCCAGTAAATCACCTGCAGCTGTGGCCATTTCCAGAATTATCAACCCATAAATGCCAAAGGCAAAGTAAAAGGTCAGTGTGGACTTTGGGAACAGGGGGACCCAGAGTGTGGTCTGGCCTCTGCCCCTGGAAGGGAGAAATAGGTCAGGCATGGTGGCCATGTAGCTGCCTCCACATGGCTGCTTCAGAGCTTCTGGTCTGCATATTGTAGGGGGCCAAGTACCATTCTGAGGGGTAATTGCTCTTATTTTAAACTGCTTGGATCTGGATCAGTGTCTTGGGTGGAGGTCCTGGGGTGTGTGATCAGGTACCAGACCCTGTGGAGGCTTCAGAGAGGGTACCCAACTAATAGATCTGGCAGCTGCAAAAACCCCAAAGGTTTGGAACAAAGCTCTCCTCTCTGGAAACAAAGTTCTACTGTGGCAAAAAGCTTGAAAGTCAAGTAATTGAGGGGCAGTATGAGCAAGCAAAGGAAGCAAAGCAAGCACA
>JAQQSW010013928.1:0-12208 GCA_028646575.1 Pseudocheirus occidentalis
GAGGGAGAGAAGGGAGATCTCAATGCTCAACTGGCAGAGAGCAGTGCTTTCCCTCCGCAGCTCCCTTTGCTCCTCCTCAGGACACGCCTCCCTAAGAGAGTCCCGCCTCCTGAGTCAGTTTCATTTTCCTGAGCCGGGCGGCCTGGGTTTCTACTGCTGCACTCTATAGACTGCGGCTATTTTGAAATAAGTTTAGCTGATGTCGTTTGTGTTTGCACGATAGTTTTTTGGTTGTTTTTTTTTAATAAATAATATCACCCTACTCCCACCGTCCCTAACCTCCAATTGGGACTGTCTTGTAGCAAGGAAAAGTGAAGTGCCAATGCCCCTTGGTGATGTCTAAAAGACAACGGTGCAGTTTGAAGAGATTAATTCATGGTAGTAGAAAGTTGGAGATGGAGAATGTGCTCTCCTCTGCATAGAGGTATCTCGGGGGCACAGGGTACTCAGGAAGACCTGAGTTCCAATCTTGCCTCAGACATTTCCTAGTTGTGTGACCCTGGGGAAGTCACTTAACCTCTGTTTGACTCAGTTTCCTCATCTGTAAAAATAAGCACAATAATAACAACTACCGGATTGGTATGAGACTCAAATGAAATATTTCCTCAATAGTGCTTAGCACAGTTTCTGGCACAGAATGTTTATTTCCTGCCCAGACTGCCACCCAGCATTAGAGTTCAGCCATATAGAGCCTCCCACCTCCCACAAGTACAGACTCCGGGAACTGATACCCAAGAGGACAGGCGCTGACCAGCACCAGGTGGAACTGAGTTGCTTTTAGAGAAACTAGGGAGCATTTTCAACGTGATGCAGATGACAGAAAAGCTAATGATGGTTATTGAGAATTGCTCCTCAGGCATCTCTACCCCCTTCTGGGAGAGAGGAGAAATAGTGCAAAATTTCTCCATGTTGTCAGTAAGTTGAGTTGTTTTTCTTTAAATGCTTGTTTTTGCTGGATTGTTTTTCTTTGTTATAAAAGAGGGTTCCATCTGGAGGTAAGAGGGGTTATTATTTCCTAAATCCAGAATGCAGTCCTGGGAAAACGAAACTGATCCAGGAGGCGGAGCTCTAGTAGGGAGGAGTGTCCTGGGGCGGAGCAAAGGGAGAGACAAGTACAGAAAGGCGCAGTTCTTTCAGCTGGGCTTTGAGCTCTGGCTTCCCTCACTCTCAATGTGGGGTGGAAACATCATGGGTCTATGCGATATTCAAGCCAAGGACCTGGATAGGTACATTAAGGAGCAACTCCGGACACAGGCGCGAAGTGTTGTTGACACCATCTCCTCCTTACCGAAGAACAGGTGATTCCAAGATTCAGTTCGGGTAACCAAAGCTGTAAAGGTGAGCCTGGGGCTGGCTTCTTTCCCCGCTGATCTGAGAATCTGGGCAAGGGGAGAAGGCTCAGGAAAGAGAGAAGCCGCAGGCAGGGGGGAAGATCCTAGGGGAGGGGAAGACCTTAAAAGCCAGGTTTGGAACATGGGGATAAGCAGAACAGAGAGATATCCAGGGAGGGGGCGGTTGGTTTTCCACGTCCCCTCCTCCCTTCTTCTGGCCAAGGGGCTCTTCCTTCCGGAATAATCTCAGTTTCTGCTCCATTCAGGGAGGTTCATCATCAGCCATCTCGAAAGTTATCAGGAGAAGATAGACTGCCAAGGAGAATTCATTTGGGAAATCCAGAAGTATTGGAAGAATGTGAGTGTGAGCAAAAGTCGATGTTTGAAGTAAAATTTGAGATCTACAAATGGACTAACCCTTGAGTGCTCAGTTTCAGGATGAAGTTGGAAAAGATCAGTCATTGGGTGGACTTTGATGTGCTTCCAGCCTTTGATGTTCTAGGTGAGAAGCCCCCAACCTGACTTCTGGGTCACCCCAGCCTAGGATGAGGAGACCATGCTTCTAGAAGAACAGACCCAGACCAGGCCTCTTCTCTCAGCCTCAACCCCAGTTGATTTCTACCAACAGTTAGCCAATAAATATTTGTTAAACCCTTACTAGGCACCAGACACTGTACCAAACTCTGGTGATACAAAGAAAGGTTAAAAACTAGTCCATTCCAAGGAACTTGCAATCTAATGGAGGAGACAACATGCAAACAAACAAGTCTATATGTTTGGACACACTATATACAGTATAAACTGGACAGAGGGAAAGCATCAGAATTAAGAGGGACTGGAGAAGGCTTCCTGTAGAAGCTTGAATTTTAGCTGAGATGGGAAGAAAGCCAGGGAAGCCAGGAGGCCAAGATGAAGAGGGAGAACACCCCAGGCATGGGGGACAGCCAGCAGAAATGCTTGGAATTGGCAGATGGACTGTCTTGTTTGAGAAACAACAAGAACTCTAGTATTACTGGATCATAGCATAAACAGCAGGGGAGTGTAAGAAGACTGGAGAGGTTGTTTGGAGAGGGTAGGAGCAGTTATGAAGGCTTTTGAATGCCAAACAGAGGACTTTATATTTGATCTTAGAGAAGATAGGCTTCCAATGGAGTCTCTTGAGTATATTCAATTTAAGAAGATCTGTTTGAGAGCTGAGGGAAGGATGGATTGAAGTGGAGAGAGACCTGTGGAAGGGAACCCAACCAGTAGACTATTACAGTAGTTCAGGTCATGAGTGGCTTCACTAGGGTGATGGAAGTGTCTGTTAAATGAGAGAAGAGGGGCATCCACAAGAAATGCTGTGAAGGGAACATCAGAAGGCTTTTATGACATGTTGATAGGGGATGGGAGGAGGGGGGAAAGGACCCTTAGGTTTTGAGCCTGGGTAACTGGGA
Organism: Pseudocheirus occidentalis; assembly: GCA_028646575.1. NCBI lineage: Eukaryota > Metazoa > Chordata > Mammalia > Diprotodontia > Pseudocheiridae > Pseudocheirus > Pseudocheirus occidentalis. The sequence goes on from JAQQSW010013928.1 coordinate 2,768, forward strand.
TGATGATATTACTCTTGATAATAATAGGAAAGTTGGGAAGAAGAATGTTTTGAAGGAAAGGAATGTTTTAGATGTCTATGGGACAACCAGTCTGATATAGCTGAATGGCAATTGGAGATGGGAGACTGTAGGTCAGCAGAGAGGGTCAGGATGAATTAATTAGTAGCTTTGAGAGTCATCAGCATAGAGATGAGAACTGAATCTATAATAGCTGATGGAATCAAAGTTTCTACTGTTGGACCCCACACCCAAGAGCTGTGGAGTTTGTTTCAAACTGGAGTTTCTATTTTATGGATTTTTTTTTCACCTTGCAGCTTCTGTTTCTTTTTCAGACAGAGGCCAGTGGGTGTAGGAAAAAGACAGAAGACAACTCAAGCTGCAGTTAACCAGGATAGTGAGAAGACAAGAACACAGTATATGTAGGTCACTTGATGGAATTGGAACTTTGAGGTGAGAAGAATCAGGGGTATGATAAGAACCTTTAAGTATTCAATGGATTTAACGGGGAAAAGAGATTGTACTGGTACAGCATGGCCCTAGAGAGAGAAAGTAGGATGTCAGAAAAAATTTACTAAGAATCAGAGCTATTGATTTATTTATTTTTGGCTTTTTGGAATGCAGTTGGGGGTTAAGTGACTTGCCCAAGGTCACAGGGCTAGTTTTTGTGTTAAGTGTCTGAAGCCAGATTTAAACTTAGGTCCTCCTGACTTCAGAGCCGGTGCTCTATTCAGTGTGCCTCCTAGCCACCCCAGAATCAGAGCTATTTAAATGCTGAATGGGTTGCCTCATTAGAAATCTTTAAGCAAAAATTACTGGATTGGTTATTGTTACTGGATTGTTATTGATTACTGGATAGATTGATGGTACCTAGATAGATGATAGGTGGATGGATAAATAAGGAAATAAATATAAACAAATAGCATAAAGCATTTATTAAGTGTGCCAAGCAGCACGCTAAGCCCCGGGGGTACAAATACAAGGGAGACAGACCTTACTCTCAAGTAGTTTACATTCTAAAGAGGTAAGACAACACATAAAGGGGGGAGATGTACCTAGAAAACGGGGTGGGCCTTGGTGACAGTATGGAGGTGGTTGGGGAAATGTGTTGAGTCTATTTCTGGCCAAGATAAGGTAATGACTGACCTATTCACACACAGGGGCAGAGTTCAAGGTTCCCTTGGGAGGGAGATAAAAAGGATGAAGAGGATGGACAGAACTCAATCAGGATGGTGTGGAAATGCTGAGATGCTGGGGATTCTTTGACAGAAATAGATTGGGCCAGAGGGTCTCTCAAGTCCCTTCGGAGTTTCTATGTTCCCGTGAAGAGAACAAGAATGATCAGAATCCAATGATGAAGATTCAGAATCAATTAGCAATTTTTGGGCCTGGGCAAGTGATGTGAAGGGGAGGGTGGTTCAGCTAGATACAGCAGAGTGTAAGCACATTACCCTTTGACATTTATAGGGTTTGGGGGGAAATGAGGGGCTGAGACCAAGGTTGTAGCCATTGGGAAAAAGAAGGAAGACTCAGGAAAATATGTTCGAGGATTAGTTGGCAAATGGAGGAGGTCAGTGGATATGAGGCCTGAGTTCATACCTGGTGGGGGAGAAAGTCTACTCAAGAGGAGCCTGCAGTCACTGATTTGAACTCAGGTCTTCCTAACTCTAGGTGGTCTATCCACTACTGCGCCACCTAGCTGCCAGAGACAGAAGGTCCAGGTCATGGGAAATTAGTAAGGTAGTTAGAATATTTGAGACAGTATCTCCATAGTCCCTTCCCTTTGAGATCGCCTCCTATGTATATCGTATACACACACACACACACTCTCTCACATATGTAATCATATATCACACATATGTTCATATGTATGTGTGTGTACATATACATATGCGTACAAACATGTACACACATATACATATACACATAGAATATGCACCTAGTTATTTGCAAGTTCTCTCTTCCTTTGGAATACAAGCTCCCTGAGGACAAGGATGGTGTTTTTGCCCCTCTTTCTGTCCCAAACATTTAGCCCAGTGCCAGGCTAGAGCAAGAAGAGAAGCACAGGCTTATTGCCTGACTGATTGATGCTTTCTATCAGACATAAATGTTTCCAAACTGTTTCACCGACCCTGTCTCATTGGTGTCTCACAAGCTGTGAGGTGGCTGCTGTGAGCATTGGGAATCCCTTTCTCTTAGAAGAGGGATCTGAGGTTCAGAGAGGTCGCCACTTTCCCACAGTCACCTGAAGTAGCAGCATAGAGGTTAGGACACAGTTCTCCCCATCACTAAGTCCCACAAGCTCTCCTATAAGCAAGGATGCCCTTCATTCTAGCCAGGATGATTTTCTCAGCACCTCAATGGCCATACCTCCCTCATCTCAGCTTAAATGCCTTTGTTCATGCTCTCCCCCCGCTGCTAAAATGCTTTTCTCCTCTCCAAACTCAACCTAGCTTCCCCTCCTTTGTGTAGTCTGCCATGATACTCCTCTCTCTGCTCCTCCCAATTCAGTCTCTCTCTGCCTGAACTCATCACAGACTGCCTTACCTTGTCATTACATTTGTGTGAGAGACGGTGTAACAGAGGCAGAGCAGGACTGAGTATCTGAGGCCTAAGGTTCAAATCCAGCCTTAGATACTGCATGACCCATGGGCAAGTTGACCCACCTCTCAGACACTCAATTTCCCCATCTGTAAAATGGGGACATTGATCACTGTACTACATATCTCTCAGGTCTAAGGTAAAAAAACATGATTTTCAAGTGATGGAACATTTCTAGGGCAGGCCCTGACTTCTGCCCCTTTTCTCATGTAAGCACAGCACAGAATAGGAGTTTAAAAAAAAGCCACTGGCTTAATTGAATTGGTCTTCCCTAACAGGCCAGCTGACCAGAGATAAGGAAACCTGACCCACAAATCTGCATTGGCCTCATAAGGGAATCCCAACCAGGGGGAGAATTCTCCAACTGTTTCACAGAACTCCAGAAGCGTTTCCTCAGTCAGTGCCGCACCAAGCTCAAAAATATGATCTGATTGGTGAAACATTTGTACAAAATGGCAGGAATCTTCTTGGGTTACCCAGAGGGAAATCTCTGGGCCCACTGTGGCTTTAACCCTGTCCTCCTCCTGTCATGATCACCCAGCCTTTCTACTCTCTAGGCAGTTCCAGTGGTCTTGTCATTGGCCTCCCTGCCCCTAGTCCAGCCTTGTCTTATCTGCCAAAGGGTTCTTAAAGCATACCTCTGACCACATTATCATCCCTCTCACAGCCCATTCAATAAACTTCAGCAATTCCCCATGACTTCTAGGAGCAAATATAAAATCCTCTCTTTGGCCCTTTCCCACTGGGACCTGTCCTCCCTTTCTTGACTTCTTACATTTTGCTCTCCTTTGAGTCCCAGGTAAAATGCCACCTTCTTCAGGAAGCCTTCCCTTATCCCCCTTAAGTGAGTTGGGTTGGACTGGACTACATTGGTTAGGGCAAGTTTCCAGCTAGGTTTCTTTTCAAACAGGAGGAAGAACCCATTTGGAAGACTGTTCTTGTACTTCTTGGTGCTACATTTTAGTAAGGTCAATGATAGGAAGCTTTGGGGTATAGTGAAGTGCTGGGCTTGGAATCAGAAACGCCTGATTTGAATCCTGATTCTGCCACTTGTTGGCTCTGTGACTCTGGGCAAGTCACAATCTCTCTGAGTTCCAATTTCTGTCCCTGTAGAATTGAGCTAATTATACACCTAGTTCCTCCTTCATTCTGGTCTTGGAAGGCTCAAATAAGAAAATATAAGGGAGGTCCTTTAGAAATTTTCTGGCATTCTTCACATGCAATTTGTTATTCTCGTCACTGGTAAGATGGAAGCATCCTTGGGAGGGCATCTGGGATTTTGAAAGCCCTCAAGACCATAGAGATGAAATAACTGAGACCACTTAGATCCTTAAGGCTGTCTTCCTACATTAAAGGACTATCTTATGCCACATGGGTTAGACCTGTTCTTGACTCTACAAGGTAGAATGTGGAGCAATGGGCACAGACTGCAGTCAAGTCAAGGAGCATTTATTAAGCACCCACTATGTGCCAGGCATTGGGCTAAATGTTGGAGATACAAAGAAAAGCTAAAGACAGCCCCTGCCCTCAGGGAGCTTAGAATCCAATGTGGAAGACAACATGCAAACAACCACGTACAAACAAGATATGGACAGGATAAATTGGAGACAGTCAATAGGAAAGGCACTGGAATGAAGAGGAATGTTCCAGCCATGGGGTGTGTTGTGTGAAGAACACCAAGTGAGGTCAGTTCACTGTAGGGAAAAATTTCCCAACAAGGAAAGGTGGTATCAGAGTGAAATTTTCCAGAGATATGGACTCCCTGGCTCTGACCCTCTCCAAGTCAGAGTTGATTGACCACTGGGTCACCATGATTCCTAGAGAACGTATCTGCTCTCATTGCATCTCTTGCTATTTCCCATCATTTATAATGGCTTTTTCTTCCTTCTCAGTGCAAGGAGAAAATGGATTAACTCTTTCCTCAGTATGCTCTGGAGCTCCTGATCATGGGAGCCAGGAAAGTAATTTCCCCACAGCCCAAGGCTTCCAGAAAGTCCTGTACCTGATCCAGAAATACCAAGAGTTCATGACCTACTGGACCATCAACTATGACATTCAGAATGAGATCATTGTAAATTACCTTTGTTGCAAATTCCAGAAACACAAGTACCAGGGACAGGGTGCCTGTCACCCTCTGGGCCAGCAAAGCTTCCGAACTCCAGCTCCTCAATTTCCATCAACAAAACTGTTCATCAAGCCCTGGTTTGTAGCTCTTGCTGATTTCTGAGGCATAAATGAGCATACAGAAAATTTAGCTCTAAGGAGCCCATTGGAATGGTCTCTAACATACCCAGGACTGTTTGCTTTTTTTCTGGAACTCTTGTCTTCCAACTTAGATTGTACCTCAGAGACCATGTGTTCTAGTGAAGAAAGTGCTGGGCTTAGATTCAGGAGACCAAGACTCAGGGATGTAACTTTATGTGTTTGTATCTAGGACAAGCAACATCAAACAGATAGAGGAGGGGAGACCCTAGTAAGGTATGTGATATGCTTCCAGGGAGGTGCAATTAGGGTTCAGCTGTGGGTGGGGCAGTAGGAAGACCAAGGGTCCTCAATCTTGAGCTGAAAGGCACTTTACATGCTATCAAGTCCAACTATTTGATTTTTCATGTGGGGAAACTGAGGCTCAGAGACATGAACAGATTTGCTCACACTTCATATCTGAAGTGCAACTCAAATCCAGGCCTTTCTGATGGCCAGGTTTCCTCTCCCATCTTATTTGCTGCTAAGCTCAACTGTTTCTACCATTGCCCAAGGACTGACCACGCTGCTCTCTAGTCTTCCACACCTTGGTGACAAAACCTCAGACTCCTTGTTTTAATTACTGGGACTCCCTGGGATTGAGTTCCAGCTCCATCATTCCTTCCCTTCCTGGGCCTTAGCTTCTCTCTCTGTAAGGTGGAGGTGGTGCCACCTGCCCTACCTGTGTCAAAGGGCTTGTTGTTAGGATTTGATGCAATGCTTCAGCTCCATAACTAACTAGAGTGAGCTATGGAGCAGTCAGCTATTAAGATGACTATAACAGGTTAAGAGAGACAGCATGACTTAGTAGATAGAGAGTGAGCTCTCCAGGCCTGCCTTTGATACAACCTGGCTTGGGCCATTGAGCAGGTCAGTGCTGTGGGCAGTTCTAAGACAAAGGTTCTTGACCTGGGGCCTGGGAGCTCATGTGTGCAAGGGTGTATGTGTTTTAACACATGATTTGAATCAGTTTCAAGCTATTCTTAAAACTACATTAAGGTTTTTAGGACACCCTATATTTTTGATAACTTTAATTCAATAGAATATTTTAAGCATTTTAAAACATTCTTCTGAGAAGGGGTCTGTAATTCTTCACCAGACTCCCAAGAGTCCAGGACGCAGAGAACATTAAGAACTCCTATCTTAAGTCTCTGAGGCGGTGCTGACCTGCATTGGTAGAGGGAATTTTTTCACTAACAAGTTCCCTATATCAGTAAAATCATAGGTTCAATCCTTATCCCTGTAATAGTCTCAGTTTTTGACAATAAATGTGTGTAGGAGGTGGTGGGTGGAGGGGACAGCTGTGGTAGAAAAGCCAGGGAAGCATTCCCATTGGTTATTCTTCTGCCCTAAGTGCTTGATTCATCAAGGTAGGGCCCACCCATCTCACCTCCCAATAAAACAATCACTAAACATGAATTAAGCTCCTACTATGTGCCAGACACATCTAGAAAAGGAAAGGTCTAGAGCAAATGTCTTCTTGGCTTTGGTGACCTGGGACACATCTCTTTACTAGCCTTAATTCTCTGCCCTCCCCTTTAGGCCAGTGATCCTGGACTCAACTGACCCAACTGGTGATGTAGGGGGTGGAAGACAATGGTGCTGGGACAAACTGGCAGAAGAAGCTCACCTATGGCCATCTGCCCCAAGCTTTCAAAATGGGGATAGGAGCTGGGTTCAGTCATGGATTGTGCCTGTGTGTGTGTGTGTGTGTGTGTGTGTGTGTGTGTGTGAGAGAGAGAGAGAGAGAGAGAGAGAGAGAGAGAGAGAGAGAGCACCAGGAAGGGCCCCCATGAGATCAGGCAGCCTTGACCTCTGCATAACATCCCTCCCATCCCTCCTGCTCCTCTGGCTCCAGACTCATGGCCATGAGAAGCTGAAATGTGGAGGTCTACTCCTCATCTGACTTGAATGTTCCAGCTGGGTCCTGACCATCACAGGTCACCATGAGACTGGCACTTCCCAAAATATTTGAGATTTGGAAGAGTTCAAAGGTATCCTTGATTCTACACATGCCACCCTAAACTGGACCCAGCATGATGACACTCCTCCCCCACTCCTTTCTGTTCCACCCCAAGGAAGACCACTTTCAAAAGAACTTTTTAACTGAGCAGTGGAGTACTGATAGATGGTACAGAGCAGGTGGAGGGAGGGGAAGAGAGAGAGAGACAGCCAGAGAGACAGAGAAAGACAGAGTCTTATCCCCCAGAACTGAACAGTGTACCCCCACTGGGTACCAGTTCCCCCTGTAGGTACTGGGGTGGTCATTTCCCAGGACCTATTAGTGACCTCAGCTTCACTGGAAGATCCCATAGCCTTTTGTTTTGGTTTTTCATAGTTACACTGCTGGTCCCCACATACTATCCTCAATTTGATAGATATGGTAACTGAGGCTCTGGGACATAGTCTTAAGTAAGGTCATGTGGCCAGTCAGTGGGAGAAGTGGGACTAGAACTCAGGTCTCCTAACCTGGGCACCTCTCTACCTGACTTCTCTAGCTCATTGTCAGAATTCACTTTGAAGAGAGATCCACAAAGAAAGAGAAAAGACTTCGGAAGCAACAGGTGCATAAGGGAAACTGACTCCTCTACATATCCCTGATTTTGAGTTTCCCTCCCTAACCTTCAGGAAATTTCTCTTTATTTGAGGTTGGGGGCCCTCTCAAAGATTTTAAAGTTCTTGTTTCCAAGATAAGCGCTTATTCAATGTGTATATTTTCTGCCATTTAAAATCTGTATAACTTTTCTGATTTTTATTTGCTGTTTACCATAAGCAGATAAGCTATTCCATAAGAGGGCCTGTCTTTTGTGTAACTAACATTTGAGGGAAAGGTGCTGATCCAGTGGCTATGAACTTGGAGTACCCTTATCCTTTTAATGGATAGGAACCAGAGAAGTTAGTAGCTTTTTTTTTGCTTTTAAACCTTAAAATCTTGCCCTAGGGAAGTGATATTTAAAGGGGAGAAATAGAGATAATTCTAGTCCAGTGCTCCCTCTCTCAAAGGAAAACAGAATGGCCAGTCTCATGGCCCTTCTCCTGAACCCTTCCAGGAAGACATCAGTCTCCCTTTGAGAGGGATGGGCAAGATTCCAGAGATATTTTTTATGCCAGCTAACTACACACTTGGGCATCCCATATGAATATGCATCTTATATAGGCAGCTCACATCTTACAACTGAATCAGGTGTGCTCTACCAACACTGGAGTGAGAGGTATGTATGTTTGCTTGGGCATTTGGGTTTGGGAAAGTCCAATGAAACAGGAAGAATAGAAGATATTCAGCCAGGAAGACTTCCTGGAGGAAACAGCATTTCAGTACCAGACCCAAATAACCACAGGAATGGAGGGAGGGATGGAAGTAAAGACAGAAGAAAAGGAAAGAGTTTCTGTGGGGTTAAGAAGCAGAAATGTGGGGGAGGCGGAGCCAAAATGGCAGCACAGAAGCAGGAAAACACTGCAGCTCACACATAACCACCTCAAATACCCACAAAATATGACTCTAAACAAATTTTAGGGCTCCAAAACTCACACAAAGGTACAGAAAAACACATCTCCCACCAAAGGCAGCTCAGCAGGAAGGGTTTATTGCAGTGTGCTGAGAGCTGAAACCAGCCCAGACTGAAACCTCAGCTTGGCCCCACACCACCAGGACGAGCCACAGCTGGAGCCTTTGGGAGAGCAGACAAGCGGGAGCTGTGGAAGTTTCCAGAATTATCAAGCCATAAGAAACAAGGACTAAGTAAAAGGTCAATGGAACTCAGCTAAATTTGGGGGAGAAAAGCAGTCCAGCCAAACTGCCTCCAGAGCAAGGAAGCAGCCTGCAGACTGCAGGGGAGCCAAGCGATTATTGAGAGGCCAAGTGCTCTTGCCAAACCTTAGAGACCATTTAGTTTCGACTCATCATTCTTTAGAAAGGGAAGCTGAAGCCTAGAGAGGGTGGCTTCCCCAAGGTTGCCTAACTAGTTGGTGGCAGCACCTGGAATAGAACCTAGGCCTTTCCCTTCCTGCCCCCACCCCATACCAGTGTTCCCTCCATTAAATCATACCAAGAGATGACTTTATAACCTTGGAGATGGAACTATTTTCTCTTCTGAAACTGGGCTACCTCTGGTCTGGGACAGGGCACTTTGGAACAACCACTACTCACCCCACAGCAGTTTCTGATCAGAAGCATCCCGCCCCACCTCCTAGGGAAACAGCAGGCAGGGTGGGTTAAGAATTCCAGGCCCCAACCCTGACATCTGGCCAGTGAGCCAGATGTGCACAAGCCAATCCCTCCTTCCCTGGCTCAGGGACTCCTCAGAGTCTGAATAGAGTTCCTTTTTGGGTGGGTATTGGTGTTAGAGAGAGAAGAGATGGGTTTTCAAAGAGCAGAGGTCGGAGCTAGGGACAAGAGGGCCCCTTTCTCCCTTTCCTTTGTTCCTTCTCTCCCTCCCTCTCCTCTTCCTTCATTCTTTCCCTCCCTCCCCCTCCCCTTCTGTCTTTCCCTTTTTCCTCTTCTCTCTCCCCCTTCCTTTCCACTCTCCTTCCTTCCCTCTCTCTTTCTTCCTTTCCCTTTCTCTCTCCCTATTTCCTCCTCTCTTCTTTCTTCCCTCTCCCCTT
>JAQQSW010013929.1:0-12208 GCA_028646575.1 Pseudocheirus occidentalis
GGAAGGAAGGAAGGAAGGAAGGAAGGAAGGAAGGAAGGAAGGAAGGAAGGAAGGAAGGAGGGAGGGAGGAGAAAGGAAGGGAGGGAAGGAGGGAGGGAGGGAGGAGAGAGGAAGAAAGGGAGAAGGAAAGGAAGGGAGGGAAGGAAGGAGGGAGGAAGAGAGGAAGGAAGGAAGGAAGGAAGGAAGGAAGGAAGGAAAAGAAGGATGGAAGGAAGGGAGGGAGGGAGGAAGGAAAGAGAAAGGAAGAAAGGAATATAGAAGAAAAGAGAGATAGAGTGTTGAGAGAAAGAAAGAAGAGAGAAGGAGGAAAGAGTAGGAGAATTTTCTTTTTTTTAATTATCTTAATCATTGCCTTAATCATCATTTACCAATTTAAACCCTGTTAATTGTGGGTAATAGAAGCAGATTTTTGGGGGAGGAGAAGTTAAATACCTTTGTTTTCCTTTTTCTTTACACCACAGTTATTTCTTCTTCACTACCCGTCTCACTGAACCAGTCCTTGTAACAACAAAAACATTCCAACAAAACTGACTAGTCAGTCTCCTTTGATCCCAGTTCTACTCCCAATCTCCACCTCTGTAGTGAAGAAGGAAGTATGTATCCTCATCAGTTCTCTAGGAATAAAATGGATCATTAAAATTCTTTAGAGTTCTCTTCCCCCCTCCCCGCCCCCCCTGTCTCTCTCCTCTCTGTCTCCCTCTCTGTCTCTCTGTCTCTGTCTCTGTCTCTCTCTGTCTCTGTCTCTGTCTCTCTCTCTCTCTCTCTTTCTCTCTCTCTCGAGTGTCTCTCTGTGTGTCTCTCTGTCTCTGTCTCTGTCCCAATGAGTACTTATTGCTTCTGTCTCTATGGTCATCATTCTTCCCCTTGTTATAGTTCTGAGATGCTGACATTTTAATAACCCTTTAAAGACTGCAAAGGTTTTATATCCATTGTCTCACTTCAGCCTCAGAATACACCTAGGTGTTAGGTACTACAGACATTATTCTTCCTATTTTACAGATAAAGAAACTGAGACAGTATGTCAGAGGCAGTACATGAACCCAGCACTCTTACCAACATTAAGTCTATCACTTTCCATTACTCCACTCAGTCTATAAAGTAATAATTTTGTGTCAGTTTTTCTACCTGTAGAATGGATTCTGTCTGTATCTGTCTGTCTGTCTCACTCACACACACACACACACACACACAAATACAAACATACATACATTCCATGCTTAAAAATATGGGAAAAAATCATCTCCATGTTGCAAATTCTCATCAGGCCAGGCTAGAATGTTGTAAAATGTAGAATGTCCCAGTCCTTTCCACAACCAAGCAAAAAGTGCCAAACCTCCAGGGCTCCCAGGTCATTGCCCAACCTCTCTCCAAAAGAGTTCCAAGCTAGCCCCTGGCACACAGCATGTATATCTATAAACATGAATCACCAACTTCTACAATTGAAGAATGCAATCATAGTTGCATTACAGCATTTGAACAAGTCTGTTTAGTGTAGCCTTTGAAGTCTCTCTATAGCCCCCTCATTGCTGCTAGTTGGATTTTTAATGATGCAAAAGTCCTGTGACTCCCCTTCACCACAACATTGAATGGCTCCTCATTGCCTAACGGATAAAGTCCAACTTTGCCTGGCATTCAAAATTTGTTAAGATTTGACCTCAAATCACTGTTTCCAACTTATTTCCTTAAACTCCCTTTCATGTGCCCTATTCTTCAGTCAAACTGGATTCCTAGACATTCCCCAAGCATATCCTGCATTTCTGAATCTTCTCAGGCTCCACTCCCTCCTACTGGAATTCATTATCCTCACATCTCTGCCTCTCAAAATTCCACCCATCTTTAAACATCCAGCTTAGCATCCACAATGAGAAAGGTGATAATAACCTCATGATTGTTGTTGCTCTTTGTGCTTTGTTCTAGAAGAGGACCAATGATATCATAGAATGATAATTTGACTTGCACATGAATTGGATTTAAGTGAGACTGAGCTGTCCAAAGTACAAAGTCCAGCGACAACACAAAAGGCAAGATAATCGGCAATGGTGCAGGATGCATTGGATGACCTTGGCCTTTCTAGTCTTTCCTAGGCCTCAGTTCATCTGCTGGTCAGAGGATATCTAGGGTACTACACTGTGCTCGGTTCTGGTACCATAGCTGAGGCAGGACACTGGCAAGCTGGAGTATGTCCAAAGGAGGGTTATGAAATTGGGGGAGGAATTTAAAGCCATGCAGGGACATTAAGGAGTTTGAAGAGAAAGAAAATGAACTGATAGACAGTATGATACATGGAATTTGGAAGGATGAAAGGGACTACAGAAGTTAACTAATTCAAACTGTGTGGGGTACAAGACCCCTAAAAATCCACTACCCAGAAAACATTAGAAGTCAGAGGTATCTTGAGGAAGGAATAGGAAGTTTATTCCGTTCTTGCGAGAAGAGAGCATCCCTTCCACCAGTATGAACCAACAGAATGAGGCATGTTTCAAAAGATGGAACAAGAATTTATACCCTAATGCAATCAAGCCCCCTCCCACAGCTGTCCCTTCTCCCACTGGCTGGGAGGCAGGCTTACAATCTGAGCATGAGTTCTCTTCCAATGATGAGGAACAAAGAAGGCTCCCACTATCTCTCAGTGGCTAGGAGGCAAGCTTACAAAGAACAAGGAAATAGGGAATAGCCAGTTCAAATGTACCTGTCCTTATTTGGCAAATGCCAAAGTGAAGAAGAGAGGGGCTAAGAGCTTAATGCTGACTGATAGCAAGGGAAAGGGGAAAGGGTCCTGAACAATCTGAACAATTCAAATGTTCACCTCCTTATTCAGCAAAGCTACAGCAAGGGAGGGGAAAAGGTCACAAGCAAAGGTGGAGGTCAAAAACCCCTAAATGGCCTAATGCTGATGTGGCAGTAGTGAAGAAAGGGGGAAAGGGGGGGGAGGGGGAAGCCAAAACTCCCAGCTTGCTCCCACAAGAAAACTTATGGGCTAAGAAGTTTCACCTTTCCCATCCAAAACCCTACTTGACTAAGATTCTCTTCTACAATATTACCAAAAGGCAGCCTTTGCACAAAGACTTCCAGTGGCAGGGGAACCATGAACCTCTGAAGGCAGCCCATCCTACTTTCAGGCAGGTATAACCATAAGGGAGCTTCTGACGGCTGAACCAACTCTGCCTCCCCAAATCTTAAACCCTTCATTTCTGGTTCTGTCTTCTGGATCAAAGCAGGGAAAGTCAAGTCCCTCTTCTCCATAACAGATTTATAGATACATAAAGAATCAGTCTCTCAGAGGCTACCTAGTCCAAGCTGTAAACAAGGATCTCTGCTTCTCCCCCATTTCCAGGTGGAAGCAATGGCTTCTGCCCCTCTACTCCCATAGCTTTTAGGCCTCTTTTGTTGTGGGCACTACACATTGTCTTGTATTACTTGTCTCCTTATTTTAGATCTAGACTCCTAGAATAGAAGCCTCATGAGGACAGACTTTGTCTTTATCATCTTTACTTCTGATAAGGGACTTTCATATAGAAGACACTCAACAAATATCCATAGGATCCATTTAGGCAATGGAGGGGTTTAGACCAATTTCTCTGAGTCAGATTTAACTCACTAAGCAGGTCTTGGCACATCACTTGTCCTAAGCACAGGTAGTTTCTTCCTCTCTGTTTTCATTGTTGCTTCACCAGGACACCAAACAGGACTTTGTCTTTTGACCATGACATCAGGAAAATGATACCAAGCACCACTTAATGGTTATTGTTTGGGCTCTGATGGCTCAGAGTGAAGATGTATCTTAATTGTTTCTCCTTTGGCCAGAAACCCTGAGGGTCTTCCCCTCCCACTTTGTTTTGACTAGGTAAAAGAAGCCATTCTCTGCCTCATTTCTTACCTAGCCTTAGTCACTGAACAGGTGTTGCCTCAAAAGTGAGGAGTCACAAAGGCATTAAGTTAAAACGGCCAACCTCTCCCACTGCATCCTGGGCCACCACCAGTTGTCCTGATCTATATCTGGCCACTGGACTCAGAGTGCTCCAGAGGAGAGAGGTGCTGGTGCCTGCACAAGACTCCATCACTGAAATCCCAGACTACTGAAATAGCTCCTACTTGGCCTCCCGGTCACAGTTTTCTCTTCTCATGGTCCTCTTTTCTTGCATTAATCTTCCTTATGCAAAGATCTGGTCATGTCATACTTTTGTTCAAAATCCCCCAGCAGCTCCTTCAACTTGTACATGGGCATCAAATCCTGCTTACTACTTGTATGAACCCAGGCAAGTCTCTTGACTTTTCTCTGAACCTCAACTTTATTTTCTATAAAATGGGGACACTAATAATCCCTAGCATGGCATAATGGATAGTGAGATGGCCTCAGAGGCAGGAAGACCCACATTCAAGTCTTAGCTCTGAACTTCTGTTTGTGTGAGCCAGTCACCCAACCACTCAGTGGCTGCTCCTGCTAAGTCATTTTCCAGGCCTGTCTGATTCTCTATGACCCCATTTGGAGTTTTCTTGGCAGAGATACTGGAGGAGTTTGCCATTTCCTTCTCCAGCTCATTTTGCAGATGAGGAAATTGAGGCAAGCAGGGTTAAGTGACTTGCTCAGGGTCATACAGCTAGGAAGATGTGAGGTCAGACTTGAACTCAGGGAGACAAGTCTTCCTGACTCCAGACTCAGCACTCTATGCACTGTGCCACCTAGCTGCCCTCACCTCTGAGGTACCCTATCACTTTATATCAATGACCATACAATTGCCCCCAAACTACTCTTAGACTCTAGAGAATTGGCTCTCTCACCATCACAGGCCCATGGTATAAACACCCCTACCTGCATGCCTTTCTCATGTTCTTCCCTAGGGTGGCTCCAACTCCCTTCTACCTCTTGAGATCTTGCCCATTCTTGAAGCCCCAACCAAATGCCAATGAATCAATCAACAAGTGTTTGGTAAGCTTCTTATTACTATCGACCAGACGCTATGCTAAGCATTGGAGATAACAAGAAAAGACAATGAAGGGGGCAGTCCCTGCCCTCAAGGATATTCTATTCTAATTGGGAGACACAACGTAGAAATCAGGCACATTCAGAGAAGACAGAAGGGGGGTATTGGTATCCTTGGGTGCTGGGAAGGTCTCCTGCAGAAGGTGAGTCTTCAAGGAAGCCAGTGATGCTAAGAGGCAAAGGTGAGGAGGGAGGACATTCCAGGTCTGATCTCTTAGTCACTAGCGACCTCTGCCCCTCTTCGTGGAGTTCATGTAGTAGAACTTCTCTAGGAAACCCACATCTTCCAGTTCCTGTAGCATTATTAAAGCATAACACACTAGAAAGGACTTTGGGATTTGGATCGGAGGATCCAGGTTTAAATCCCTGGCTCCTTTCTTACTCGCTATGTGGCAGCAGGCAGGCCAGGCATGCTCTCTGCTCCTTTTCTTCTGTAAAATGATGGGGCTGACCTCACTCATTCCCACAGTCCTTGACGCTTTCATCCCGGGTCACTGCCTCGAAGCCCCTTGCTGGGCCAGCCCACAGCTCCAGCTTCTAGAAGCCTGGCCTACCACAAGAAAGCTGAGTCTGAAGGAAGAAATGCAGGCAAGTCTAGCCTGCAAAGTCGTTCTTTCCCCAAATTAGCAAGTTGTGCGATGCCATAAATAGTGCTTGTTGATGCCACTGTCATCTCATTTTCAGACTTCAGAAAGTTGGCATTTTCTTAACCCTTTGGTGAGCCTTGCCTGCAAGGGGCCCCGCCCTCCAGGAAATCAGCCTCCCTCTCTCTTCCAGCTGAATCTAAACTGCCTGCAGGCTTTGTGCATCTAGTCTCCCTCCATTGTCCAATCTCTTTACAATGCTGGACAGTTCTCTGCTCTAGAAAGGCAGGAGGGGGTCTGACAGGCCAAGAAATGATTTCAAAGATGAACTAGTTGCCAGGGTAACCAGCTGTCAAATGCTTGTCTGCACAGGACGTGTGTCAAGGGTTCCACCAAGGTTTTTCCTGGGGCAGACTGCATTCTTTACTCCTGGCAGAAACAGAGATGGTGTCCAGTGAGTTAGTGGAAAATGGAAGCAGGGGCTCAAGATTTAGGCTGTTCTTAGCCACCAGTAGATGGTGGTGGGGAGAAAGGGAATGAAAAGGCTGGGAGGAATTTTATTCAGTTCCATGGTTCTCTGTTTTCAAGTGTTGAGAGGGCTGGCAAGTAGAAGAGGAAGTTAGCCTGGTTCTGCTTGATCCCAGGGGTAGAACCAGGTGCAGTGGGTGAATATCACAGAAAAGCAGCTCTAAGCTGGACATCAGAGCTTCCTCACAATTGGAGCCATCCCAAAGGAGAATGAGGGACCTCCACCAAGGTGGATGAGTGGCGGAGTCTAAGCAGGGCTCCTTTCTATCAGCTCAAAACAGTAAGGGATGTGTTAGAAAAAGCAAAGGAACAAAACAAGAGAAGAAGAGAAATAAAGAAACTTTCAGGAAGAAAGTCTTGGAAAATAGTAATAGCTAACATTTATATTGTACCTTAAGACTTTCTAAGCAATATATGTATGTAAATGTGTGTGTGTGGAAAGAGAGAGAGAGAGAGAGAGAGAGAGAGAGAGAGAGAGAGCTGGACTGATGAATAGATAGATAGAATATGAAGATGAGAGAAAGACTATGCAAACAATAAGAAAGATAGATAGATACATACATACATACATACACACATACATAGAAAGAAAGAAAGATGGATAGATAGATGGTAGATAAATGGATGGATAGATAGATGGATAGATAGATGATAGAAAGATAGATACATAGATACAAAGAAAGAGAGAAAGAACAGATAGATAGATACATACATAGATAGATAGATACATGGATAGATAGATACAAAGATAGATAGAATATACAGACAATAAACATAGATAGGATATACAGACAATACATAGACAGACAACTCCATTTGACCCTTCTATAATCCTGTGAGGTCGGTACTGTTTTTGTCCCCAGTTAGCAGATAGCAAAAAGGAGACCCAGAGAGGGTAAGTCTACTTGCCTAAGATGGCACAGCTAGGAAGGATCTGAGGCAGGATTTAAAAATCAACAGAGAGATGCTGAAAAAATGAGTAAGCAAAAAGATGTCTCCAATCCCATGAAGATTACTATCAAGAAAGAATGCAAGGAAGAACACGGTGGAGAAAAGGACAGTGTGACGTTACAACAGCAACCAGAGCTCCAGAAATAACAACAGCCTTTACATGATGCTTTAAGATTTGCAAAACACTTTACAAATATTATCTGATTTTGTCCTTACAACAACCTTGGGAGGAAGAAAGGGGCTATTATCATACCCATTTTACAGATGAGGAAAATAAGGCAAAAAAAGAACTTGAATGGCATTTCCAGAATCACACAGCTAGATTTGAATTCAGGTCTTCCTGACTCCAGGTCCCTCATTCTATACACTATGCTACCTAGCTACCTGAAATAGGCCTAGAATGACTAGAATAACCCCCAGAGTAGTTGAGACTTTAAATCTCTGTACAGTTGTAAAGATTAGAGTGCAGGCTCCACAGGGTGCTAGGTGGAGCACCAGCCCTAATGTCAGGAGGACCTGAGTTCAAATATGACCTCAGACATTTAACACTTACTAGCCGTGTGACCTTGAGCAAGTCACTTAACCCCAATTGCCCTACCCTCCCCCCTCCAAAAAGAAAAAAAGAAAAGAAAAAAATTCCCATTTCCTGAGAATAGGAATTGCTTCATCTTTTGAATTTGTATTCCCACTACTTAGTATTGATCCTAGCATAGAGTAATCACTTAATAAATTCTTCTTGAGGAACCTATTGTTATGACTTCCAAATATACAATATATTTGGCCTCCCTCTCTTGAGTGCCTGGCCAATATCTCCACTGGAACATCCCATAGGTATCCCAAACTAGGCATATCCAAAGTTGAAATCACGATCTTCCTCCATTCACCTTGGTATCTTCAACTCTTCCTTGTTATCCATCCCTCTTACCCCACCAGCTTCAAAATAGAGAGCTAGCCTCAGATTTGTGAAGATTTGGGTTCAAGTCTCAACTCTGACATATTAGCTCTGTGACTCTGGGCAAGTCTCTTCACCCTGCATTGCTCTAAGCAAATCTCTATGACTCTAAATTGCAGAGAAGTTGCAACCTGCATTGGTGGAGGGAATTTCCTCAGCAGGGAATTCCTTATATCAGGAGGTCACTCTCTAGCCTTATCCTTCCTACTAAACATACAAAAGAAATCCTCATCACAATGAATTCACAATGAGCTTCTAAGTCTTGGCCCTTCTACTTTTACATTATATGTCACAGCCCTGCCCTTCTCTCCACTCCCAAGGCCACCAACAAGTTCAGATCATCATGATTTGTTGGCTGGACTATTGCAGCCTCCAAATTGGTGTCCTCTGATGCACCCTCTACAGAACTGACAGATTAATATTCCTGGTGCACAAGTCTGACCAAGCTACTCTAAGACTCAAGAAACTTCATTTTTACCCTCTTGTCTCTTAAATCCAAAAGCAAACACTATCCCTTCCCTCAGGGGGATTACCTTCTAATAGAAGAGATTACATTCATAGGGGAGTGGTACCCAAAGAAGAGCTCTTCGATCCAGAAAGTTACAGGGAAGGTAAATGGCACCACGGAGAGAACTGATTGGCACACTCCATCCAGGAACATTTGCAGAGTTGATTTCATCATGGCTCATGGTTCCAGAACTGGAATGGGGGAGGAAAAGGGAGCTCAGCAGTGGCAAGGTGGTGGTTGGTGAGACTGTAGAAGATGGCTAGAGAACAGAGAACTAAGTGAATCATGGCAGCTGGGGCTTTACTGAAATAAGGACAGTCACCAAATTGGACATTGAGGCCCTAAGTCAGAAGTTCTTCTGTGGGGTCAGGGAAGTTGGAGACCCTATGAAAGATATGGCTGGGGAACTGGGAGGCAAGTCAACCAGGAATATGTGTCTGTCTAGGTTAGCCAGAATTCTCCACCACTTTCTTCTGACACTAGGTTTCACCATCAGCCAGTGATCCTGAGAAACATGTTCAGATACAGTGACAGTTGTGAGTTGAGAGTCCTGAGGCCCAGAACCCACTGGAAGGTGTTTTTCCTAAAGTCTCCTCAGTGGAGAAGAATCAGCTGCTGCCCTTTAAAAGCTCAACCCTGCCAACAAGGGGAGGGACCTTGTGAGGTGTCCCAGCAATGCACTCTGGGAATGCAAGTAAACTACAGCCCTTCAGCAGAGCCACAAAGTTGCCTTTACCTTCTGAGGGAAGTACAATGAGCACATTCTTCTTTGAGACCTTCCCTTCTCTGTGGGTCTTAAGTGTTGCCTCGACCTTCCTAATGTTTGGAATGAAAAATACCCTTCATCCTTAATTTAGTGAAAAAATAAATATAGAGATCTCTTAGGATAAGAACAGGAGTTTATTCTCTTCCCCAGGAGAAGAGGATGGTCTTCCCCATGACACATCATGGAGAAGAGGCAAGTTACAAAAGACAGGATCAGAATTTATAACTTAGTCAAGCCCCATTTCCTGACTGTTTTCATCTCATTGGTGGAGAGGCAGATTTCACCAAATTCTTCCCAATTGGGACAGCAAGGGGGGGGGGGGAGGGGGGGG
This sequence comes from Pseudocheirus occidentalis, assembly GCA_028646575.1. Classification (NCBI taxonomy): domain Eukaryota; kingdom Metazoa; phylum Chordata; class Mammalia; order Diprotodontia; family Pseudocheiridae; genus Pseudocheirus; species Pseudocheirus occidentalis. The sequence goes on from JAQQSW010013929.1 coordinate 9,602, forward strand.
CACCAAGGCAGGAAAACAAACAAAGGGAGATAAAAGTGATTGACAGCAGCAATGGAGGAAGGGAAGGTTAACAACCCCAAATTGAGAAGTTTTCACTCATCTCACACACTAATACCACAACCATTTAATACTCGTATGTGGGCATGTCTGCATGTGGATAACCCATCTAGAGGTGGATAACCCATCTAGAGACAGATAGAGGAGCGGTGTCTCAATTCCTAAGACCTATTTCTGATAGTCTTAGGTGACCCCTGTAACCCCTGTGAAAGGGTCGTTCAACCCCCAAAGGGGTTGCAACCCACAGGTTGAGAACCACTGCTCTACATGAACCACAGGCAGAGCTGTTCTATCTGGGCCCTGTCAAATGCTCCTGGCCCACTCTCACTAGAAGAGCACCTTTCCAACCTTACTTACTACCCCCATTTTATGAAGAAACTGAGACTCAGATATTCAGTAATTTTCCCCAAACCCAACTGTTGGTAAGGAGCAGGTTTGACATTTGAACCCAGGACTCATCCCCAATTCACAGCTTAGAGAAACATTGATTCCTTCAGGTTTTCCACCCTGGGTTCTAAACAATCCTTTTTCTCACTAAGAGACAATGTTGCCTCATGGCAAAAATGCTGGACTTGAAGACGGGTGAGCCTAGAGTAACTCCCGCTTCTGGGACTTACTAGCTGTGACCCTAACAAGTCATCTTATCTCAATGAGCCTCAGTCAGCTCCACTGTAAAATAGGGACAATGATATTTGGAGGGCTTGAGTCCCATGGTTGTGCGTGTTGCATAAGTATAGATGTATGTATGTATGTATGTATGTATGTATGTATATGAAAGACAGTATATATAATGCACTTGCCCAGCCTTAAACCATTGCATAAAGGGCAACGATTACTACTGATACTATTGGCATAACCATAAGCATGTCACTCAAACTCTATGACCTTGGCTTCTTTTTCTATAAATTGAGAGGCTTGGGTTGGAAGGTGTTGATCTACACATAGGCTGTACATAGATATCAGAGGTCCCATGAACATGGTGAGAAAATTGATTACTTTTTTATCACCATGAACCTTTGCTTTTTTTTTTAACATTTCTATATATTGTATGTTATCCACTCAGCAGATCATTCTGAGGAGGGGCCCGAAGACTTTGACAGACACTGCCCAAGGGGTCTACAACACCAAATTGGTTAACGATCAATAAGAATCCTTTCAGGACTAGATCTATGACCCTATGAGAATCCTTTGATAATCAAGACATGAGGAAACATAATTTCTACATCTCAAAGGAGTAAGCCTGATATCTGGAATCATGTGATTGTCTTGGTATTTATGAAGATACTACTGGATGCATGTTTTTAAATCACTCTGCTTTGTCCAGATAAATTTAAAATACTGGGAGGGAGGAGTATTTGACCTCTTTGAGAAAGAGCTAATTGGTGCCACCAGGGATCTGAGGCAGGTGGTGAAAGCTGCCGAAAGCTGACTTCAGCAAGACATCTTTTTCAACGGCAGTAAGACAACACTGAAGAGAGAGAAAGGGGTAGGGCTCACTGAGGGACCATGAACTTGGTTGCTAAGGAAACTCCTGAATTGGTAGGGGAAGGACAAGAGAAAGAAACAGAGGGAGAAGAAAGGAAAGACTCATATGATGCCACAAGTGTAGGACTGTGTTTGGAGCTGGATGATACCACCAAGGCCACGTCAGTCAGGCCCTATATGTTATAACTAAGAAAACTGGGGGCAAGGGTGGAGCCAAGATGGTGGCATAGAAGCAGCAGATTTTTCAGATCCCACACAGACCCCTTAAGTACCCAGAAAATACGACTCTAAACAAATTTTAGGGCTCCAAAACTCACAAAAATACAGAGAACACATCTCTGGCTGAAGGCAGCTTGGCAGGTGGGGCTCATCACAACAGGCTGGGAGCTGAAGCCAGCCCAGCCCAAAAACCACGGCCTGGCCCCAGGGCAGTCAGGAGAAGCCCCAGCTGGAGTCCACAATAGAGTGGATTGGTGGCACCTGGTGCAATCTCCACATTTATCAAGACAGAAGAAATAAAGCTAAGAGAAAGGTCAGTGGAATTCAAGCTAAATTTTGGGGGGGGGAGGAAAGTGGTCCAGCCAAACTGCCCCCAGGGCAAGAAAGCAGCCCAACCCAGCTGCTTCAGAGCCCCTGGCCTGCAGACAGCAGGGGGCCAAAGCAATTGATCAAAGGCCAAGGGCTCTTGCGTTGAGTGACCTGGATCTGGATCGTGGTCTTGGGTGGTAGTCCTGGGGTGCGCTTTCAGCAAGCCAAAGCTGGTGAGGGTTGCAGCACTCCCCTAATAGCTCCAGCAGCTGTCAAAATCCCAGAAATTTGGGAGCTTTCCCCCCTGGAAGCAGAGTTCCATAGAGCTAAAAAATCAAGCAATTAATTGACTGGCCAACATGAGGAGAAGGAAGCAAATTAAGAACAGCAATAAAACTCTAGAATCCTTTTTTGGGGACAAAAAGGATCAAAGCATGGAACAGGAGGAAGACAACACAGTCAGAACTCCCACATCAAATGCTTCCAAGAAACATGAAGATTGCCTACAAACCATAGATCGACTTAAAAAGGACTTTG
>JAQQSW010013930.1:0-12208 GCA_028646575.1 Pseudocheirus occidentalis
GGGGCATAAAAGGGAACAGATTGTGGGAGGGGTCTTACAGTGAGATCAATGTTCTGGGCTGGGGGGTAGGGACAAAAAGGGGAGAAAATTTGTAACTCAAAACCTTGTGGAAATGAATGATGTAACCAAGAAAATAAATTAAAATTAAAAAAAAAACAAATAGAGCAGATGAATGACAGATAATCTTTGAGGGGATGGAACTAGCAACTAATAAGATCAGGACAAGTATCCTGGAAGAGACAGTGTTTGGCCTGAGACTTAAAGGAAGCCAGGGATTCCAGGAGTCAGAGGGTAGGAGGAAAACCATTTGAAGCTTGGTGAATAGTTACTACAAAGACCTGGAGATGGGAGATGGAGTGTCATGTGTAAGAACAGGAATAGACTCCTATGACTGGATCATACAGAACATGGAGGGGAACAGAATGCAAGAATATTGGAAAGGTAAGAAGGATCCAGCTTGTGAAAAGCATTCAGTGTCAAAGAAAGAACTTTAAATTAGATCTCCAAGCTTATAGGAAGCCCTTGGAGTTCCTCGAATAGGGATGTGATATGAGTTGACCAAAGCTTTAGGAAAAATCACTTTTACAACTGAATTGAGGACACAGTAGAGGGGGGGAGAGAATGGAGTCAAGGAGATCAGTTAGAAACCTATTGCATTAGTGCAGGTAAAGGGAAAAGGCCCTAATTGGAATGCTGGCTGGGAATATCTGCAAGGGATTTTGTAAAGAAAGATGTTACAGGATTTATCAAACTTGGAAACTGATTAAATTTGTAGAGTGAGTGGCAGGAGTTGAGAATGATAGTGAAGCTTTAAAGCTAGATGACAATTGGGGGGAGTTTAGGGAGCTAAATGAGTTCTTTTGGGGGGCATTTGAGTTTGAGATGCCTACAGGACATCTAGTGTGAAGGTCTAGCAAGCAATTAATTAAATGGAATTGGAGCTCATGAAAAAAAAGTAGGAGAGTGGGATCCATATAGACAGACAGGTAAACATAAATATGTGTGCATTTCCTCTCAGTGGAGATGATCATTGTACCCAAGGGGGTTTGAGATCTTTGAGAGTATAGAAAGAAAAGGCCCAGGATAGAGCCTTGGGGGTCACCGCCAGTTAGTAGCAGTCACCTGGACAAAGATCCAGTAAAAGAGACTGAGAAGGAGCAGTCTTAACAGGGAGAGGGAGAACCAAGAGAGTCTTGAAAAACCCAAATGAGAGAGAATCCAAAAGAAGGTTATCACAAGTGTTAAATATTGCAGAGAGATCAAGAGAACTTACTAGCTGTGTGACCCTGGGCAAGTCACTTAACTATGTTTGTCTCAGGTTTCCTCATTTGTAAAATGAGCTGGAGAAGGAAATGGCAAACTGTTATAGTATCTTTACCAAGAAAACCCCAAATGAGGTCACAAAGAGTCAGACGTTGCTGAAAAAAAGGATGTGTGTATGTGCATACATATATATATGTATATGCATTATGTCCTATATTATATACAGCCCACATATAATATATGGTATGAAGACATTATATATGACACATGGATAACTAGCATTTACATGGTACTTTAAGATTTGAAAAACTCTTTACAAATATTGTCTTCTATTTCAGGCCTGGCGCCCTACCCACTGGGCCCCCTGGCTGCCTCTGGACTGACTTTTTTGTCTTCACATTTTGTACCAATGATTTGCCCTTATATTGGATTTCTTTTCTTTTAAAACAGCCTCTTGATGATTGTGAGACTCGTCTCGACGCTCATAGGAGCATCCCCAGCTACCAGGACATAATCCCCAAACTTCAACCGTAGCAGACTAAATATGTTCTTTGTACTTGAAAGAGAAGTTTCAACAAGAAATATCAAACATCTCTAAGGAAAAATACTGATAATTTTTTTTTTTATCAAAAACTTTTTTCAACTGTTTCCTAGTTGATAATCATTGTTTCCTAAAGGGTACTTAATGAACCATATATCCTTGCCCTCATTTCCCCTTCTTTTATTTATCAGTATAGAATTTTAAGTCTTTTATATTTGTTTACTCAAAATTCCAAATATTGATGTCAACAAACAAAAGCTTACATGACAATACAACTTGTCAGATAATAGGACTCCTTATGTGTGGCACTAAAATACTAACAGATTGGCCTAATCTCTGTTTGTTTTAGAAGCTGAGAAGGAAGTAATTATGTCCTGAATTTAAATTTTATTCCACCCTCTACAGATACTGGATATAGGAGCAGAGAGTAACTAGTATTCAACGTTCTATTTTAAATCTATTTCTAATGTCATAATTTGTGGGATATAAATTTTAATTTCATTTATGAGAGGAGTTTAGGTAAATGAGAAAAAATGATAATTTTGCCTTAAATACAATAATGGGCAGCTGGGTGATAAAGAAGATAAAGTGCTAGGCCTGAAGTCAGGAAATTCATCTTCCTGAGTTCAAATCTGGCCTCAGACACTCACTGACTATGAGGGTTCACTGGGCAAGTGAACCCTCTTTGCCCCAATTTCCTCATCTATAAAATTATCTGGAGAAAGAAATGTCATAGCACTCCAGTATCTTTTCCAGGAAAGTCCCTAATGGTGTCAGGAAGGGTCAGACACTACTGAAAAGATTGAAAAATACCACCATAGGGGCAGCTAGGTGGTGCAGTGAGTAGAGCACCGGCCCTGAAGTCAGGAGGACCTGAGTTCAAATCCGGCCTCAGATGCTTGACACTCTAACTAGCCACGTGACTTTGGGCAAGTCACTTGACCCCCAACTGCCCTCCAAAAAGCAAAAAGAAAAAAAATACCACCACATAACCTGTAACATTTGTATGGGGGAGGGGTTTTATTTCCATTTTGCAGAGGAGAAAAATGAGATTGAGAGGGCCTAAGAAACCAGCCTAGTGTCACAGAACTATTAAGAGTCAGAGACAGAAATTAAACCCAAAAACTTTAAATCCAGTGTTCTCTCTATCAAGCAATGCTCAATATTTAAGCCAAAAGTTTCTCCATTTCTTTTGAAGCCATTTTCCTGGGAAACAGTAAAGATGGAGAAAAGTGACTTTTCTTTAATTTCTACTTTATCATGAGATATAAAGATTCCCTTAAATGTCATATGCTGCTTTGTAAGTGTACCTGACCAGTAGTCAGGAAACCTTGGGCCTGCTCCTGGCTTTGCTACTAACCATCTAGGAGAACTTGGGGCAGTTTCATTTCCTAATTTGTAAAATGAAAGGAGTTGGGACTAGGCCATTTTTAAGACCCTTGACATCTCTTGATAGTCTTTGATACTATGAAAGTCTCCTGCAAAAGAAGAAAAGTTTTCTTTTTAATATAGATTATGGGGTGCTCAGGCTCTAGCCCTAAGGTCATATCTCCAGAAACTTCCCCATTTCTCAGTAGACCCCTCTTATCAGAGCAGACAGAGGGATACCTGGCCTAAGGACTTTTTGTCCTTGGCAGGCCCAAGGACTCCTCCTCCTGACAGATCTCCAAGGTTCATGCCTCTGACAATTCCCTCAATGTCTGGTGTACTCCATACACTTTCCCATCCATAGCTCCCCAAGACACCTGGACCCTTAGATTACCTAATTCACATCCTTGGCATTCCTTTCCCATGCCCCTTTACCATATAAGTTCTCACTTTCTAGTAGGTTCCATAAGGACCCTTGCCTAATTTTGCTAAAGCACCAAAATGAATTTTTTTAATTGTGATGTATTTTTTATTGCCAAGGCCAACTCCTACTTGGCATTCCCAAAGTCCCGGTACCCTAAAACCTCATCATCAAAAGAGACATCTTCTCTTTTCACTTTTCAGATACTTTTGATTCAGTTGTACATTGCAGAGACCTTGTCTTATTTGCATCTTTCATGACTTTATGTTTTTGGCAAGAGATCATTCAAAATTGTTTGGCAAAATTCAATTTAAGTTGATAAAAGCCAGGGAGGGATTATGTAAACAGCATGTTATCAAAGAAGTGCTATGTTGAGTGAAAAGAGTGCTGAATTAGGAGTCAGAAGTCCTGGGTCCAAATTCCAGTTCTGCCACTGATTATCTGTGTAGTTTTGGGTAAGTCACTCTGGAGACTGTTTCTTCATCTGCAAAATGAGGGGACTGGTCTAAATGACCTCCAAGGTCTCTTCTTCATCAGTGATCATGAACTAAACGCAGGAGTTTTCAGCAGCAGAGAGTGTGAGTTGGAGATATTTTCTTAGGACTATGTTGAGATGTCAAAAACAAACAGGACTTAGGGCACCCAAAGTCACCAAACTGGTCTTCCCCATGTTGTGTCACAGAGATATTTTTTGGTTTTTGTTTTTTTTTGCTTTTTGGAGGGTAGTTGGGGTTAAGTGACTTGCCCAAGGACACACAGCTAGTTTTTGTGTTAAGTGTCTGAGGCCAGATTTGAACTCAGGTCCTCCTGACTCGAGGGCCAGTGCTCTATTCACTGCACCACCTAGCCACCCCTGTGTCACAGAGTTTTAAAGTAATATGTGAAAGGTTCCAGCAGTCCTGTTCCTGCTGGGCTGTTTCCATACCAGATGACCAAGAATACAATAGAAAAGCTCATTGGATATGTTGACAGAGGCTTCAAATCCCATTTACTACCAGTATGACCCTGCTCAAGTCCTTTAACCCTTCTGGGCCTCAGTTTCCTCATTTGTAAAATAAGAGAGTTGAATTAGATGGCCTTGGAGATCCTTTCTAGCTACATGATGCAGTGGATAGAGAGCTGGGCCTGAGTTCAAATTCAGCCTCAGGCTCTTATTAGACACTGAACAAGTCACTTAAGCTGTTTGCCTCAGTTTCCTTATTTGGAAAATGGGGGTAATAATAGCACTTACTTCCAGGATTGTTGAAGTGAGATAATATTTGTAAAGTGCTTAGCATGGTGCCTACTACATGTCGTTGTTTAGATATTTTTGTCATATCCAACATTCATGACCCCTTTTGGGGTTTTCTTGACAAAGATACTGGAATGGTTTTCCATCTCTTTCTCTAACTCATTTTAGAGGTTAGGAAATTGAGGTGAACAGAGTTAAGTGACTTGCCCAGGGTCACACAGCTAGTGGCAGAAATGGGATTTGGAATGAGGCCCAGCTTTCTATCCATTGCCACATTCATCTATGCTCAATTTTCTGGATAATTACATATCAATAGGAATGAGTTTCAATATATGAGAAGCTCCCATCAGGAATTTACATTTTAGACCACTGTGCCTAATTGCTGGAAGACCTTTTTTATGTGATGAAAGGAATTCCAGGCATCCTAATTAGACAGGAGGTGTGATCATTAGGGAAACTTTCCCACTTTCACTGAAATCATATTATTGATCAGGGTAGCTGTGAAGGTTAACTCCTTTTAGTCCTTTTATTGTACCTGAAAAGGGCAGGACTGGATGAAATGGGCACTGATTTCTCCCTAGTCAGAGCTTTATCTTCTTCACTAGGAAAGTTTAGAAAACTGCCCAATTTCTGTTGGTCAATTAAGTCCCAGTAGCTCTAGAAGTTACAAAGAATGTGCACCATTTTCTCAACTTTTTCTAGCTGCAGATTTGGAACCTGGACTGAGCCCTGCCTGATGTCCACTTGATCAGCCCTCTCCTTTTAGGCCCTTCTCGAGACTCATCTCCTCCCTTCTAGGTGGATTTGTTGCTGAGTGGTTTTTCAATCATGTCTGATTCTTCTTGAAGCCTTTTGGGGTTTTCTTGGCAAAGATACAAGAGTGGTTTGCCATTTCCTTCTCCAACTCATTTTACAGATAAGGAGACTGAGGCAAATAAGGTTAAGTGACTTGTCCAGAGTCACACAGGTAGTGTCTCGGGTGGAATATGAGCTCAGGTCTTTCTGACCCTCGGCCCAGTGCTCTACCCACAAGCTGCCTCATAAGAAGCAGCTTAATAAATAGTAGGCACTTAATAATGAATGCTTGTTGATTATAAGCTCCTTAATAGCAGGGACTTTTGCCTCCTTTTAAATCCCGAGTTTCACATAGCGTCTAGCACATGCTAGGCACTTACAAATGCGTGCTCCCTTTCTCCTCCCCTCCCTACCCCCATCACACTTAGGCTAGATGTGCAGTAGTAGCTCCTCAGGAATTTTAGAGGTGTTGAGTAGTCACGTGACTTGACAAATCAGTAATTAATTCTGTATTTCCTTTGTTCTTTTTGGCTCCCATGACAATAACCTGATTGATGCCTTCTTCTTTAGGTATGGGGACAACCTGTTTGCCTTTCTTTGTTTTAAATATTTACTGTGTATAAAAATGGGGTTAACCCAGGCATTTGCTGATTTGTGTGTATATTTTGGGACTGCATTTGAGAGGAGACAATTGAGTGTGAGTTGCCAAGGAGAGAGAGAGTTAAAACTAAGATAAGTCACATAGTGCAGTCTCTAGCTGGGGGCTCAGAGCTCATGGAGGAAGGAGAGGTAGGAAATTACAGATTCCTTTCATATCTTCCAGGAACAGAGAGAGAATGGTGTTATTGGTCTTTCTATTTTCAAAGAAGGTCAATGACATCATTAGAGATGTCTTCACTTGCTAGTGATTTGGCTTTAAGTAAGGTAGACCTGCACAAAGTCCTTAATCCCCTTGTCTCTTCCAGGGTCATCCAAGTCCACTGACAACTGTGAGAGATGATCAGTTAGACCCCAAATTTATTCCAAACAGCATTAATCAGCTTGATATGATTCCACAAGGGTAGTAATTATAAGCTCTGTATAGTAGGCCTCAAATTTTAATCCACAGTTCACCATGTTTACAGTTATGAAGCTCACTTGTACAACTACAAGAATGATTACAAAGACATCTCCATTCTGTTTGGCTCAAATTCCACCCCCAAGCCTAACATGGGTGGCTTGACATGAAAAGTCCCCCAATTTGTTTTTCTACTTCCACCCTCTCTTGTCCAACAGGAGCAGGTGACCACCTTATGGCCACTTAGGCAGCAGAGATGCCCCTTGTCTTGCCCATCTTGTGAACACACATCCTGATGCATCATTCCTGGTTCTCCTGGAGACTCAAAATCAAAATCTACCAATCAACAAGATTGTGCAATTTACCATACCTCTTCTGCATGTTTGGGTATCAAATTGGATAAAAGTAAGGCCCTGGGGAAAGAAGGCACCTCAGATTGTGAGGAAGATCTCAGGTCCACAGCTTTGGAGGGAGTCGTGATCTGGTTTGTAAAGTGCTATTGGCTTGGAGATCTGACTCAGTGGTTTTTCTTTTCTTGAAGATTGGACAGTTTCGGACCCTGCACAAGATAAAAGTCAGGATGACTGGCAATGGCCCAGGACACAGGATGATTTTGTCATCTTTGATATCTGACCAAGCTCTAAGGGCTGTCACCTTCATGGCCATTGGAACAAACTATTCTCCTCTGCCCATTCCACCTGGGGAACTCTTCACATGCTTGGGGCAGACACCCCCCTAACTCACCAAGGCCTACCAGGATTTATACTGGAAACCTACTCTGCCCCACTCCCTCCCCTTTCATTAAGTCAGTAGTCTTGTGGATTGAGAAGAGGAAAGAAGACTAAACTCTGCTTACCACTCCACCTGCCACTTTTAAACTTACTTTAGGTTTATAAGATTGAACTTTAGTGACAAACTTTAAGCCTCCTTTGACTCTGCCTCCAAGTGTGTCTTCTTAGCTTACTTTGCAATGAGATCTGACAAAATTGTACAAAACAGATTATCTGCTTAGAGAAATAAAAACACTGATTTTCTCCTGAAAATGCATCTTTAAGTCAAAGGCTGTTTTAGAAGGGAAAATTTTCAAAGTTACCCTTCAGGATTTTTTTTCCTTGATTGTATTAAAACTAATCATTCTTTTTTTAAAAAAAAAAGTGGAATAAAACCATGATTAAATAGTGTCCTGAGGAAAAAGTGATTGGGCATTTTATTTAACTGAAACTTCTCATTAACTGGGAACTAAACAAACCTTTTTTCTGTGGGGGAGGGCAGGTTTCAATGACAATCTTTCTAAAATAGTGGTAGATTGCTTTCTGGCCTAAATCCTATGAAGTGAACATTACTTCTTTTGTTGAGGATGCTGAAGATGATCAGGATAGGTGTAAAAAGGTCTGCATCTAAAAGGAATCTAATGCATCATCCCGTATGAGTGCTTGTTTTTTTTAACAAAACCTTTAGTATGATCTTGTTTTCACATGATTTTCCATTTTATTCCAAATATTCCTACTTTCCTGAAAAATTTAGTTTAATGAAAAGGAGACATTGTAGCAGCTGAAAAAGGATGGAATTTGGAAACAGGTGACTCAAGTCTGAATCCTGACTCTACTATCTGTTGCTTGTGTGACTGCTGGTAAGTGGTTTAACCTTTCTTTCTCTGTTTCGACATTGGTAAAATAAAGGTTATACAAACTCAGTGCCCTCTAAATTTATTTTGCTCTAAATTTGGTTGTAAATATGTGTAAGGCCAATGCAATATTTATAGCACCCATGATCACGATAAAGACTGTGACTATAAGTATCACATGATGTTTGATCACAAAATATACCAAACTCTCCAGACAGAGGATAAAACTCAAGCATTTATTTAGAACCAGAAAATCCAATCTCCAAACCAGTGAGCTGATTCCATCATAGTACTAAAGAAATTCAGAAACCATAATAACGCTGAGAGCCACAGCATCCTTCAGCCTTCCCACAAACCAATACAAGATCAATATTTACTCACAAAAGTCTATATGTCCTTGCCTGGAGTCCTTCTCTGTCCCCCACCACCTAGCTAGCTCTGAACCACCTTCCTATGGGCTCTGCTTCCCTTCAGCAAACTTCTCCCACCACAGGCTCCATGTGACTACATTCAGCCTATCAGAGGGCAGAGTTTGCTTTCAAAGCAGGAGAAGTCTTCAAACTCCCCTCTACATCTATTAAGGGGCAGGGAAGATATTCAGATTCCCATTGCCATATGTAATAAAATTTTTTAAAATTTATGATTCTATGACATTGAGTAAGGTAAAGTTCTAATAAGACTTAAGTTTTACAATAAGAAAAGATGTGATGATTAGGTTTTTTTTCATTACAAGATTTATAGGGAGGCATCGTATTTATGTTATTGAACCTAGAAATGCTGCCATGACTAAAAGTCAGCTAATACCATAGTAGAGTGTTTAACAAGCAAGCCTTTTTGCAAATTCATTATCTTCTTCACAGCTTCAAGACTTGCATCATCCATTGGTGGCTTTCTCTGACTACCAGGCTGAAGGAATTTCTGAATCCTGGGGAGTTTGCTGACTCTGGCTTTGAACTCCTAAAATGGGGAAAAAAAGACACCACATGTAAATAAATGAATTAGCCTTGCACATTGGAGCAGGACTCCAGGAATGGTCTTGCCTAGACACTTTGGAAGGTGTTCAACCTAGGGGAAAGCCATGACAAGCATTTTGACCCTATGGGCAGTGATATTTGAAAGTGTTCAGGAACTCTCTGCTATGCAAATGTGTAAGGCCCCTGGTTTTCAGATATTATATCAAGTAATATCATATCATATACCATAATATAAAAAATATATGAAAAACAGCCTTCTCTTTTCAAAATGTATAAAGGTTTACTTCCTTAATTTATGGAAAGGCAAGTTCTGGGCTTGCCAATGGGCTCCATACCTACCATCTGAAAGACACCCAGCTAAGATCAGACACCCTCATCATCTGAAGGGTGAACAGCAGATTTTTGGTTTGGGCCACTGCAACTCATGATCACTATCTAAAGATTTGTTTCCTTGGAGGATGGGTACACAGAGGAAATTCCAGATCTTTTAAACAAGCATGCATTGATTATGTGCTCAGCATTGTGCTGAGCTCTGGAAATACAAAGAAAAAGCAAAAACTACCCCTGCCCACAGGGAGCTTACATTCTGATGGAGAAGAGGACATGTAAGTCTATTTATAATATATAGTGAATGCTTTTGATGCAATTACCTGCAGTTTAGGGAATGCTGAAAGAACACCAGACTTGCATTCTTCAACCATTAAGATGAGTTCAAGTAAATGTACATCTGCCCAGCTCAGCTGGTTGCCAACAAGGTAATTTTTCCCAGAGTCTTCTAATACCTATAGGATCAATGACAAGGAGAGAAGGGCGGGAATTAGGGCACATTACTTGAAGACAGTGTATTATTTGAAGACAGGACATTTTCTCTGGTGTCTCCATGGCTGGAACACCCTCCCACATGTGTTCTGACAACTGACCTCCCTACCTTCCTTCAAGTCCCAACTAAAATTCCTATTCTACAGGAAGCCTTCCCCAAGCCATCTTAATTCCAATGCTTTCTCTTTTAATTATTTCCTACTTATCCTATGAGCAGCTAGATGGAGCAGTGGCTAGAGAGCCAGGCCTGGAGTCAGGAAAACTTGAGTTTCCTCTGGAAATACAAAGTAGGTGTCTGGCCTCAGGAACCTACTAGGTGTGTGACTCTGGGCAAGCCACTTCACCCTGAGTGCCTAAGTTTCCCAATCTGTCATATGAGCTACAAAGAAGAAAACCCCAGTGGGACACGACTAAACAATACAATTTATCCTGAACATAGCTTATTTTGTGTATGTTTGTATGTTGTCTCCTTCTTTAGACTGGAAACTATTTGAGGGCAGGGAGTATCCTTTGCCTCTTCTTGTATCCCCTGTGGATAGTACAGTGTCTAGCATTTGGCAGGGAGTTAATAAAATAAATATTTTTGACTACCAAGGTAGTAACAATTTCTCTATTTCTTTGTACCCTCTTCTAAATTGTTCTCTTTGTGCATTTTTTCTCTTTTCATTATACACAATTGTTCAATTGTTGAATTTGATTTTTACTCTGAATTTGTTGCTAATGTCTTAATTTCTGATCATATCAGGAATTATTGAATGAGTATTTTTCACAAATCACAGAAAACAGATTGGGTATTTATTTCTCTCCTCATTACTGTCAATAATTACCTCATATTTATTCTAAATCCTTTACAATATTACTCAAAACTTTTACAATGGCCTTATTTTTATGGTCAAATTCTATGCCTATAATGAAAAATCCTTTTGGTGTTTTTCCTTGGTATCACTTCACACTAAATTACCTAAAGTCCTGACCTCCATTTTGCTCAAATTCTATTAAAAAACATATTCAGGAAAGCACTAGTGCCAATGTAAACAAAAATCTTATTGTAGTGTGTAATAATGAAAACTAAAAAACGCAAAAGTAATAACATACAGTATAGCAGACATTAGCAATAAATTCAGGGTAGAAATCAAATCCAACAATTTAACTGTGTAATCAATAACACACACCTCCAAGCAGCACTTGCTAACAACAGTCAATACCTTTGTAGGCAGTAACCCATAGGCAGTCTTGTGGCATGATATATATGGAATCCTACAAGAATCACTGAGCCAGCCATAAAAACAAATCTCAAAAGAGAGCAAAACCCAGTAAACTCTGAGCTAGGGGAAGGCACTTCCATTGAAGAAAAGGGGGAGGGTGAAGCAGAAATACAGTTAAAAAAAAAAGAAAAATAATTACTTTTAGATGAAATGAAATATATTTTTAAAGGAAATTTTAAAAGGAAAATTCCAGCCAAAAAGAAATACTTTTAAGCTCAAGGAAATTCACAAAACTTCAAAAATAAAATTTACAAATACCAACAACAAGCTAAGGTCTTTTCTAGTTATGGCAATCAGTAAAACACATGACATATTCTAGAATCAGGTTATAGTATAAGCTGATTTGATTTTTCCCCCATCATTCTTTACCCATATTAGGAGACCAGTGAGATCATCTGTTGACCACATCTTCAGGCTGTATTGACAATCTATCCTCAAGAGCTGTCAATTATAGAGACAGGGCTGTTTCTAAAATCCCTTGTTAACATGACACCTTTTTTTTTTTAAACCAGGGACTAAACACCTAAATATTTCTAAAGATAATCTCCTGCAATGGATTCTATGATTAGCTGTCACCATCCATCAAAACTTCCTGAGCCACAGATAGATATCTTTTCCATTGTGACAGAGAACTAGGGAACTGGTGTAATAGCACAACAAACTTCTGTTTTGGCCATCATTGAACAGACCAATAGACATTCATTAAATATCTCCTCTATGAGAGACAATGATGGTGATAGCTAAAACCAATCTAGTCTATGCCATCCAGAAACCTGTAACTTAGCAGGAAAATACTAAAATGTACATAAACAAATGTAACGTGACACATGGAGACACAAATGAATATTTG
>JAQQSW010013931.1:0-12208 GCA_028646575.1 Pseudocheirus occidentalis
AATTATTCCTCCACTTCTCTTATTTGGTTTTCAAAGTCCTTTTTCAGTTCATATATAGCTAGTAGGCATTCTTCCAGCATCTTGCAAGCATTTGGTGTGGGAGTTCTGACTGAGTTGTCTTCCTCCTGCTCCATACTTTGGTCTTTTTTGTCCATAAAAAAGGATTCTAGAGTTTTACTCCTGTTCCTAGCCTGCTTCCTTTTTCTCATGTTGGCCAGTCTATTAATTGCTTGGTTTTTTATCTCTGTGGAACTCTGCTTCCTGGAGGGGGAAAGCTCTGTCCCAAATCACTGGGGCCCTCTCAGCTGCTGGAGCTCTTAGTGGGGTGCTGCAGCACCACCTCCTAGCCTTGGCTCACTGAAAGCACACCCCAGGACCACCAATCAAGACCCCGATCCTGATCCAGGCCGCTCAACGCAAAAGCCCTTGGCCTCGATGGGTCCCGTCAGTCCCCCTGCTATCTGCAGGTCGAGGGCTCTGAAGCAGCGCAGTGGAAGCTGCTGAGGCTCTCAGCCGTTTCTGCTGCAACAGCCGCCTCCCGCTGCCTCCTTGCCCTAGGAGCAGTTTGGCGGGACCCGCTCTTCTCCTCTTCTCCTTCCCAGTTAGCAAAATCCACTGACCTTTCTCTTAACCTTTTTGTCTTCTGGCCTGATAAATGTGGTAACTGCCTCCAGTGCAGCCAATCTGCTCTCCTATAACCGCGGTTCCCCACCTGATGCCCCAGGGCCTGAGCCTGCTGGATTTTGGCCGCTGGTCCCAGACTGCTGTGAAGAGCCCCGCCTGCTGCACTGCCTGTAGTGCTTTCTGTCTTGTGGAGAGTTTTGGAGCTTGAAAATCTGTTTTAGCGTCCCATTTTATGAGTTTTTTTTGTGTTTGTGTGGGAGCTGTGGTTCTTTGCTGCTTCTATGCCGCCATCTTGGCTCCGCCCCCCCCATGATAAATTCTTCAACTTGAAAAAGCTACAAGCCAAGACCAAAGTGGAGGGAGTATTGGTGTATGATTTTCTGTTTCCATGTGACTGTGTACTCAATGCAGCCTCTGAAGCTGAGATGCAACAAAGTATCAATTCCCTGCTGCTTCTGGTAATTTTGTCCTAAAAATAAACACCAAGAAAACACAGGTGCTCCATCAGCCAACACCACACCATCCATGCATGGAACCATCACTTATAGAAAATAAAGAAGTTTTGGATGCTATGGATAAGTTCATTTACCTAAGTAGTATACTTTCCAGGGATGTATATACTGATAAGGACCTTGACACATGCTTTTCCAGAGTTACCTCAGTGTTTCTTGGAGGCTCCAAAGGAAAATATGGGAGAGAAGAGGTGTTAGACTGATGATGAAATTGAAGGTCTACAGAGCCATTGTGCTGACCTCATTGTTGTATGCCTGTGAAACAAGGACAGTGTGCCAGCACCATGCCTGGAAACTGAATCATTTCCATTTGAATTCTCTTGGGAAGATTCTGAAGATCACTTGGCAAGATAAGGTACCAGACACAGGTCCTTACTTGGACTAAGTCAAGCATTCAAACTCTGCTTCAGAGAGCACAATTCCAATGGGTTGGTGTATCAGCAATGCAGTATTCACAATGCCTACAGTAACTATAAGTATGCTGATATGGTTATTAATCACAAAATTTAACAGGCTCTCTACATGAGAAATATAGTCAGAGCATTTATTCAATTATCAGAAGACTGAGTCCCCAAACCAGAAAGTCAAAGCCAACACAGTAGTTATGAAGTTGGCACATGGAGTTAAAGTACTAAATACCCACATTCTCAACCCTTCAAAACAGGACAGGCGACCTCAGGCAAAGATCCTCCTCTCCTCACTCATGGCAACTGCTCAGCGTCTAGGCAGCTTGCTCCCAGCAGCTCCCACCCCTCCTCAGTTCTTGTCCCTGGCAGTCCTCAGCAAGAGTCCTTAGCAGAGATTCTGACTGGCTCAAAGAAAAAGGAGTTTGCGCTGCTGCCACTGCCACTGCTGTTGTCATTGCTTCCAGTCACCAGCACTGATGGTAGCTTGGTTCCGTTGTTCTCTTGCTCCACCCCTTCCTGCAGCATCAGCAAGTTCAAGGGGCATGGAAGATCTTCAAATCTCAGTATCATTACAGTTGGCCATGTTGTTGAAATGGAAAACATACCCTTGTCAAAAAGACTATTTTATGGAGAACTCACACAGGACAAGTGCTCACATGGTGATGAGAAAGACCAATACAAAGACACTCTCAAAGTCTCTCTTCAGAACTTTGAAACTGATTGTGTGACATGGGAGATACTGGCACTGGACCTCTCAGCATGACATGCCCTCATCAGAGAAGGTGCTGGGCTATATGAGCAAAACAGAATTGAAACAGCTCTAAGGAAAAACAGTATACACAAATTTATATTATCCAGCCCAAATGTTCACATTGACTATTTGTGCCTGACCTGTGGTAGAGCATTCCAAACTCATATGGCTCTGTTCAGCCACAGCTGAACACATTGACACTTGACTAGTATAGTGATGTCTTTTTGATACTCTTTCAGAATGAAGGACAACAACCAACCAAGCAGGAAACAAAACAGATCCTTTGTATTTGATATTAAGTCTCATTGTCTTGCTATTCTTCCATTTGTTTGGGGTGGAGGGAAAAGGGGGTTGTACTATAAAGCTAAAACCATTGGACCTGTCTTTTTATAATAAACAAATAGCTCCCTTTCTGTACTATCATTTCCCATACAGAAACAGATGGACTATATACATCCATACACACACACACACACACACACACACACACACACACACACACACATATATATATATACATATACACATACTTATATGATATGAATTGAATTTGAAACCAGTGTAACTAAATAAGTTAAACATATTATTGTATATTAATCTCCTTCCTACGCTTTTTTTCCATTTAAGCAAAATGGTTTTCTTGTTCCTCACACAGTCTGTATCTTCTATCTCACTCATTTCATTGTTTTCTATGTATGAAATAAACATTTTTCTCATCTCCTCTTTGTAGAATTCCTCACAGCGTTCAAAACTATGTTCAAGTGCTACCTCCTACATAAAGACTTTTTTGATACCCCATCTTTAGTGCTCTTCCTTCCTAAACTACCTTGTAATTATTTTGAACCAATTAGCTACATTTATTTACATAAATATATGCTTTCATAAGATGTAAGTTCTTCTAAATCTGTTTTTGTTTGTGCTTGTTTTTGTTATTGCTGTTTCCACCTGGAAACTGGTATATGAGGATCTTAATGTCATCTACATCGCAAAGTGCTTGTGAAGATCAAATGATATATTTGTAAAGCACTTAGCACAACACCAAACATGTAATAGGCCTTTCACAAATGCTTCCTCTTTTCACCCTATTGCTGTGAATTATTGAGTTTCTGCATTTATTTTCCTGGCTTTTCTGTTTTTTCCCCTCAATATTCAATTGCTGGCTATTAGTTTAAGCTCATGAAAAAGATCATCAAGAAAGAATGATACTATATTTTTAATCTCCAAGAAGGCAGAAATGTGTCTCGATCACCTTGGGTAGATTTCTATTCCCATATTGATCCAATCTATACTTCCATAGTAAGCTAATGGTCATGATAATGATAAATTTCATTTGTCTGAAAAAAAATTACTTAAGTGGAACCCTTCCCAAATTATACCACATAAATTCTTGCTATAAACTTTGCAAATAGACTCTCTTGTTTATACCATGATTTGAAGGATTTCTTACATGTACTTGATTTTTTTAAAATAGGTGTCATTTGTTCTAAAATAATAGTCATTCTCATATGTGTATCTTATTCCATCTTATGCACACCAAAAATGTGAAATAAACTCTTACTTGGAGCAAAGAAAAATAGTTCACCAAAATCAACCTGCTTAGTGACCAAAAATGCTGTATTACACTGATAGTCCTCTTTTTCTGTACTGAAAGAAGGGAAGCATTTCCTCATCACTTTTTCAGGGAAAGCATGTTGTTGCAGTTATTCAGTTATATCTAATTCTTTGTGATTCCATAGACCATGGCACAGCAGGCCCTTCTGTCTATCCCCTGAAGGCTCTACAAACTCATGTTCATTTTTTCCATGATACTATCTACTTATCTCATCCTTTACCATCCATCTTTCCTCTTACCTTCAATCTTTCTCACCATCAGTGTCTTTTCCAGTGTGTCATGTCTTTTCATTATGTGGCCAAAATATTCAAGCTTTAGCTTCAGCAATTGACTTTACAATGAATGTTATAAATTATTTCCTTAAATATTGACTGATTTGATCTTGTTGCTATCCAATGGACTTTCAAAAGTATTCTAGAGTACCATAATTGGAAAATGTTGATTCTGCAGTGTTAAGTTTTCTTTATAGTCCAATTCTCACAACCATACATTGCCACTGGAAAAACCATAGCTTTCATCATACAGACTTTTGTCAGCAAGCTGATGTCGTTCCTTTTTAGCACGCAGTCCAGATTTGCCATAAGTTTCCTTCTAAGAAGCAAGTGTTTAAAAAAAATCATTGCTGTAGTCACCATCTGCAATGATCTTTGAACCCAGGAATATAAAATCTAACACTTATTTAATTTTTGACTCTCTTTGTCACAAGTGATTGGACAAGTTGCCAAGATCTTAGCTTTTTCTATGTTGATATTCAAGCAAGCTTTTACACTCTTCTCTTTCACCCTCATTCGAGAGGCTTCTTAATTCTTCTTCACTTTCTGGCATTACAGTGGTATCATCTGCATATCTGAGACTTTTGATATTCCTCCTGGCAACCTTAATTTCACCTTTGATGCATTCAGCCTGGTGTTTCATGTGATATGCTCTGAATCTAAGTTAAACAAATAAGGTTACAATATATCACCTTGTCATGCTCCTTTGACAATCTTAACCCAGTCATTTGATATTCAATTCTAACTGTTGCCTCTTGACCCACATATAGGTTCCTCAGGAGAAAAGCAAAATGATTTGTTACTCCTTTGATGACTTCCTACATTTTGTTGTGATCCACATGATCAAAGACTTTAGTGTAATCAATGAAGCAAAAATAGATGCTTTTCTGGAACTTCCTTGCTTTCTTCATAATCCAGCAAATGTTGGTCTCTAGTTCCTCTGAAACTTTGAAAGTCAATCTGCTCTTCTGGAAATTCTCATTTCACATATTGTGTAGTCTATAGATACATATATATGCATGCATATGCCTGAATGTATACATGTATAAGTAAATTTTGCTTTGCCCCCTTTATTCTATATCAGTTTATACATTTTGCCACATTCCTCTGAATTCTTATATTCATTTTTATTATGCTATAACAGTATTTCATTATATTAACATAATATACTTTGATCATTTCTCAAGTAATGAGTACTCACTTTGCTTCAAGTGTTTTCTTACCATAAAAGGTGCTGCTTGGAAGACTTTCTTTAAAATTTTTGCCACCTTGAGAGAATACTCATATATACATATATATAAAACTTCAAGTATATGTCCAATACTAGGAACTATGGTTAAAATAAAATGAATAGTTTAATTGCTTTTCCATGTAATTATAATATATTTCATACAATTGTTAGACAAATTCACAGCTCCACCATTAATATTAATATGTCAATCTTTCCCAAGTTCTTCCAATAATGGCTCCTTATATTTTATGTTATCTTTAACAATTTGGGAATAGTAGGTGAAACCTCAGAAGACTGTTTAAAAGTTGAATTTATTTTTCTTTTTAATGATTCCTAGAACTTTTCATACGTTTATTTGTAGTTTTATTTCTTCCTATTTACTTTTTTTCTGCTGTAACCTTTGACTCCTTATGCATTAGGAAAAGTTCTCTCTCTGTGTCTCTCTCTCTCTCCTCTCCCTCTTCTCCTCTCTATAGGTAAGTGGAAATATCTCTATCTATTTATATGCACACACACACACACACACACACACCCCTATGTACACAGTAAATGTGCGTGTTTTTATAATTAGTCATCAGTCTTTATCAGGAATACATTTAATGTAGAATTTTTCCCAATTGACATTTTCCCTTTTTATCATAGCTATTCAGATTTTACTTTTATGAAAACATTTTAATTTTATGTTGAGTTGCAAAGCAGTTAGGTGGTACAGGAAAGAGGCTGCTAGGCATACAGTCAGGAAGACCTAAGTTCAAATCCAGTCTCATACACATACTATCTGCATGATGTTGGGTAAGTAGCTAAACTTATTTCTGCCTCAGTTTCCTCAACTCCAAGACTTGTTGTGAGGATAAAATAATAGTTGTAAAGGAATTAGAACAATACCTAGCACATAATAAATGCTAAAATAAGTGCTTCATCCCTCCCCCTTCTCTGAATTAGAAACAAACCATAGGAAGGATTCTGTTTCAGAAGAAGCTTTCATTTATATCACATCCATTAGAAAATGCAATGTATAAATTCTTGAACAACATGATCTAACTAAACTTTGTTTCATTTTTTCCCCAAAATGAATAATTTAAAATAATAGTATATTTGCTGAATGTTTGTATTATTAATGAATGGTAGATCACAATAGAATGTTTATTTTTTTTCTTTTCTGGGAGATTGTGTTGTCTGTTTAGTAAAAAGGTAAGAATATCTCATTGTTAATAAATGATTAGCATTTAGAACAGCTATATATTTTTTACATTCATGGTTTAAATCCATGAGATTGGGTTCTGGTAGTGTTATGTCTATAACTTTTTGCATCAGGATTTTGGAAAACATTATAGAGATATTCTTCATTTGATACAGGCACTAGTCACTTTGCCTTAATGCTTGTTGATGTAATTTTTCTCAATGTGATACAATTACAGTGTGATACAATTGTAATATTAGGAGGTTAGATCCTTTTTCATCTTAATGCTGTTGTTTTATGCGTTAGAGCTATTGCAGAATAGACTTTTAACTTAAAGACAGTGTTCTGTTTTATTATTGACTTAAAGATTTAAATGTTTATGCTATGATTTGTTGACTAATTTTAGTTTGTTAAACAGTATGGTAGACATAAAGAAGTTGCAAATGCTATCAACCAGTTAATTAATAAATATTGATTAGGCTCCCACTAATGTGCCTAGCACTATGCTAAGTATGTGGGATACAAAGAGAGGGAAAAGACTGTTCCTGCTCTTAAGCAGCATTAGGTTTAATGGAAGAGACAACATACAAACTACTCTATAAAAAAAGAGCTATAAACAAGGATTAAATTGGAACTAATCAGGAGAGGGAAGACACTAGCTTTAAAAAGGATAAGGTGAATCTTCTGTTAGAAGGTATAATTTTAGATGGGACTTGAGACAAACTAGGATAAGGAAAAGATGAGGGAGAGAATTCCAGGCATCGGATGACAGCCAGTAAAGGTCAAAATATGAAGGGCCTTGTCAAGGAATAACCAGGAAGTCTATCAGTGTCACTGCATCACAAAGAAGAAGTGAGTATGATGTAAGAAGGCTGGAAAGGTAGGCTGTTACTGTTGCTCAGCCATTCAGTCATATCTGACTATTCATGTACCCATAGACTATGGCATGCCAGTCCTTTCTATTCTCCACTATTTTATTCTTAAAGCATATGCAAGTTTATGTTCATTGCTTCCATCATACTATCTATCCATCTCACACCTCAGGTATGAAGGATTACATTATAAAGACTTTAAAATCCAAATGTAGGGCTTTATATTGATTCTATGGTAATATGATTTAAGTAAGGGGGCTTTATGTGATATGATCAAACTTGTGCTTTAAGAAGATCACTTTGGTAGCTAGGTAGAGGATATATTGGAGATGGAGGAGACTTTTGGTAGGGAGATCAATCAGATGATGATTAGATTTGTCCAGTTGTGAGGTGATTTGGCACAAGGATTTTTGAAATTGCCAGAGGAGAGAAGGGACTCATAGATGAGAGACAGCAACAACAAATTTGGATATAGCAAAGGTGAAAGAAAGGATGAAGCCAAAGTTCTGAGAGTGGGTGACTAGAAAAATGGTAGGATCCTTGACTGTAATGTGGATATTTAAAAGGGGGTGGGGGATGAGGGAAAGAAGAATTTAGTTTGGGACATTTAGTTTGAGATGTTAGGTAAGGATTGGATAATTTGATATGAGAATCATAAGCATAAGCAATTGAATTTTTGGAACTGATGAGATCACCAAGTAAAGTCAAGAGAGAAGAGGATCCAGGACAGAATCCTATAGGACATCTAGAATTAAAGGGGATAACCTGGAGGAAGATGCAGTAAAGGAGGTTTAAAAGGAGTGGTTAGACAGAAAGTAGGAGAAGAACCAAGAGAAAACCTAGAGCAAAAAAAGGAGAAACAGGCGACTTACAGCCTCAAATGCCACAGAGAAATAAAGAAGAATGAGAGCTGATAAAAAGCCAATGGATTTCTTAATTGAGATCATTGCTAACCTTGGAGAGAGCAGGTTCCTTTCATATCTATCATAAAGAAGGTTCAAAAACCAGGAAAGTTGTAGGAGTAGTAACATTTAGAATGCAATTTTTAAAAATGAAATTAACATATTTAAATGATATATTGGATATTTTGTAGAAACCAACCCATATTGATAAAACCTATTCAAATGACCTTCATTTTATCTTTGTAGTAATTAAGCTTGTGTCTAAGGAGAGTTTAGATTAAGTATAACTTCAGGCAATTACCTGCAGAACCCATCTCATTATTATGAGAAATTCCATTAAGTAAGGTAATATGAAGGTCCCTCCATGAGGAAATATAAAGCTGTTCTTCTGGAGACTGAATCTGGAGGGTGAAAAAGTTAAAAAAAAATAAGTTCAGGCCATGTACTAACTTGGACAGTTGTTTCCATAAAGTGCATGAAGATTTTGCCAGGAATTTTACAGAAGGAAATGTAAGGCCATCCTGAGAAGGACTAGGCAATTTAGAAATAGCAGATAAAGGAAGATTTTACAGAAAGACCTGTAGCTGCTGTTTGTCAATCTTGAGCCAGAACAAGTATGACTTCACCTTATTTCTTTCAGGCTTCTATTAACCAGTTTAGAATTCTTTACAAATCACTAAATATCTGTTTGCCTCAGTTTCCTCCACTCTAAAATGGGGATAATTACAAAAGAGCACCCACCTCTCAGGTTGTTGTGAAGAGCAAATGAGATATTTGCAAGTTGCTTAGAACAGCACCTGGAACATAGTAAGCACTATATAAACTCCCATTCACCCCCCCCCCCCCATTCCTTCCTTCCCTTCTACCAGACCAGCTCATTTGCACCTAAGATAATCATCCCTTACTTTGTCTCTTCATTTGAAATAATGCAAAACTTGGTACATTTATTCTTATTATTTATGTAAAATTGCCTGTATCGTATGTGTATATGGCTGTGTATATGTGTATATAACTACATCCCGTATCTAAGTAGATAAAAGCATGGTTAACATTTTTGCTATTCTACCTTTATTCCTGTCTTGCTTCTTAACTTTAGTAACGTTCTCCAAATATTATCTATGTATTCTCCTCCTTATTTCTATCCATTAATAGTTTCTTCTGAATTCTACTCTCACATTCATAGGCTATAGATTACATAATTCTTCTTAATTCTTTGTAGTTCTCTTATGTGAGTTCTTTATTTTTCAGTCTTCAAGACAAAAGTTGAGCTCACTCCACTATCTCAGTTCTGAACTAGTGCATACAAGTTTCTCTTTCCCCATTTAATCTTATTTTAAAAGACTTGCATTTTGTGGAATTGCTTCCCTCTTCTCCTTTTGCTACTTCAGTTTTAATTACTTTGCATTTGTTGCTTTTCTTCTAATACTGAGGTTCATGGGGTGAGGGAGTTACATTGAAAACACTTATACTGCCTTTTGAGTAATACCATGAATGAGATCTATTTCACTTGTTTTCTCATGCCCAATAGGGTTGAATCCCAAGAATATAGAAAAGTACACTCCTTAAGCTGAGATTTAGATATTGATGTATCCCGAGCTCATTCCTAGAAGATATTCAATTCCTTATACCATTGGAAATTCTCAAGTAATGTGTTAAGTTTTAGGGATGACTGAGTATATCAATAAAATTGCCTCACCTCACTGAAAGTAAGGATCAAGATGATATGCCCTGATTCCTTCATCAAGTAAGAATACTACTCTATTGAAACAATCTGTTTTAGGATTAAATTAGATGTGAAAATTTCTCTGGTCCATATAGATACTCTTGACAACCACTGGAAGAAATGGAGTACTATTATACAGGGATATTTTGGGATTGCTTGAGAATATTTAGCCACACCCATTGGTCATACATAAAACTGGAGTATGTGGTAGAGGCAGTTGATAGGTAGCACAATGGGTAGAGTAATGGTCTAAGTATGGAAGAATTAAGCTATACTTTTGCTTCAGACACTTACTATCTTTGTGACCTTAGGCAAGTCACTTAATCTCTGTTTTGGCTTCCCCAAATGTATAATCAAGATAATAACAGCTCTTGCCTTGCATGGTTGTTGCATGAATCAAAATGAGATATTTGTTAAAAGTGTTTAAGTGTCTGCCATGTAGTAGGTTCTAGATAAATGCTTACATAAGAAGGAAGCAATTGACAAGGAAGGGGCCAAAAAGAACCATTGGCTCAGACTTTGCTTCAGTCTCAATCTCTTCTCTATCCCTCTAACGAGAAGAAGATCTTGTAAACTTTGAAGAGATGGACACTTTTGGACCCCTAATTAACATTGTAACAGGATATCCTGAATGCCCCATCATCAGTGTTTACACTGGTAGCTAAAGACAAAATTGATGCCCTTGAGAAAGGATATTTCTAGTCTATATAAAGGAACCTCATAGAAAAGCTATGCTATACCTAAGGAGAGAAGAGGACTTCCAATAACCAAGAGTTTTGGGTTACCCTTTGGCCACACATGGACTGGAAATTTGAGCCTACATACCCTTGGTCTCTGTGGGTATCTGTGGGATAATGTACCAATGCCTTTTAGGGGAAATCTTTGTAAATACATCTTTCCAAACTCAAATTAAATCAAGCTGAATAACTGACATGTACACTAATAATCATTGGGAGACTCACACTGGTGATGTTCAATAGCTAAAACATTAAGCAACTATACCCCAGTTCCTCAGGGCTATCATTACATTCTGAGATGACATGAGGAATATCACCTCTGGGAAGTTAATCGCCTAATCTGAGTGGGAAGTGGGGAGGGCAACTCCAGAGCATGTCCTACTAAAGGAACAAGAATAATGCTTGACTCATTTCTCATTACTTTACATGCTTTTATATTTAAAGTTTTCTATGTCTAAATATCCAAGATCAGTTTGGAACATTCAGGTAAGAAGCTGGGGTGGGGACACAACTAAAAATAAGTCTGTCAAAGAAGCTTTATGTGAATATTTTAGATGTGGAAGCCACTGGAAAACAAACAAGCAACTTACCTTCAGGAATTTTTTCTTTAAGTATTGTGAAAAGCTTGCTCTTAAAAAACATTTTCTCAAGATAAATAACTAGGCACTTGGGCATTAGGGTGATTTAAGCAGAATACCAACTACAGAGAATAACATAAGGTCAAACTATTTAGAATATGAATAAGAGGGAAAATAAGTCAACTATATTCACATTCGTGTTTCCAAAAATTCTGTTCAAATTAATAATTTTGCTTAAAAAATAACAGATTCAAAGTATCCTAGTTAAAGGATTTCCATTTTGAATCCTTTTGTAAGGGAAATTATTATATTTTGATTCATCTTTTGTGAAAATGAGGACTTTCATATATCATCTTCAAGACAAAGAGGAATAATTTTATTCATTTAGTTTTGGACCTTTCACTTGTGCATTACAAAGACAGAAGATGTCAAATAAGTGGAAACCTGAGGGGCAAGCAATAGTCTAAAATTTACCTGATGCTATTAAGAAGCAGCTGAAAAAAATTGAACAGAGTGACACGACCACATCTATGAACAAACTGTCTTTGTCTGACACAAGAATGAAGAAAGAAGAGAAAGAATACTGGTGAGGGACCTATTAGGTCATTATTTCAATAGGCTTATCAGTGGTGGGTGACCTATGGCCTTGAAGGCATATGTGACTCTCTATAAATGATAATGGGATAAAGCTAATAGAAAGAGAGGGGAGGGAATATATGTGAAAGATATTTTAAAAAGGAATTAATAGGACTGAATAAATGTATGATTGAAAGAGATGACCAGTAGCATGATGAGAGCAAGGAGTAA
>JAQQSW010013932.1:0-12208 GCA_028646575.1 Pseudocheirus occidentalis
AAAAAAAGAATCATAGAGTTAGTTTAAAAAATTAGAAAGGTAGAATGCATCACAAAATAGAAATAAAATTTTTTTAAAGCATAGAAACAAAAGATAATTCTCATTAACTCTAGACAGAGAAATAACAAGAGGAGAAGAGGAAGCTGAAAGATAAATCAAAAGTGACATTTATAACAATAAGTATGAATGGCCTGAATTCCCCTATTAAAATAAAAATGAATTAAATGAATAAATGAATGATAAAATTAAAATCAATTTCATAAACATATTGTTGAAAGAAAATGCATTTAATGCAAGAAGACACAAATAAAGGCACTGGTGTCATATGTATAATGCAACCACAAGTTCCAAAAACAAAGGGATAATAGTAAAGATATCAAGTAAAACTGAAACTAAAAATTTAAAAATAGGTGGACAACAGAATTGGAAAAGGTGAAAGAAAAAATAAATAATAAATTTTACCTATTTTTCAGGCATTAAAACAAAAAATGCAGTAGTCACATTATTTTAAAAATAACATTAAAATTAATATGGGTAAATACATAATAATAGATAAATTTGGCATTTTTATATCATAGTATGATAAATTTAGAAAATATTAACAATAAAGAAATCATAGATACGAAATGTTTGTGAAATAATCTAAATGTAACAGTATTATATGAGGGAAGCTGGTAATGCTAATTTTTTCATATGTATGCAAAACAGAAACTGCTTACTTGAGTATTGAAAAGTCCACTATAAATTTTTTTTAAAAGGCAGAAACATACGTGTTTTCAGAACATAATACGATAAATTGAGATCTAAACAATAATAAGTAAGAGAAGATTCAAAAGTACATAAAAATCTAAAACGATCCCTTAAACCATAATTATGCTCTAGTATGATCAAAAGAATATTTTAAAAGTGGCAATAACACTGACATTATGTAAGAAGACCTTAAGAATGTTGCTGAAACAGTTATGAGAAGCAAATTTATAGTGCTGACTAAAAGTATCTACTATGTTTCAGGTACTGTATTAGGCAATGGAGAGAAAAAGAAAGAAAAAAGCAAATATTCTCTTCTCTTCCCCCCTCCCTTGCCCTTCAGGAACATGCTTTCTAATGGGGAGGGGGAAGGGAGAAGAGAGCCATAACAACTAAGAAGAGAATAGGACATGTTACATCTCACACAAAGGCTTGGGCGCAAGAGATGGAGTATTATGTTCAAGCAATATCTAATAGGTCAGGTTGATTGGGATGGACAGTATGTGCAGAAGAATTAGATGAAATAAGGATGGAAAGGATCTCAGAGTTAAATTGTAAAGAGTATTAAATACCAACAAGACCTTGAATTTTAGATTTGTTGCAAAGGGGAACCACTGAATATTCTAAAGTATGGAAGTGAAAGGGTCACATCTGTGCTTTAGACAGTTGTGTGGAGGGTGGGCCAGAAAGGACAATGATCAAAGCAAGAGGACTCCTTAGCAGGCGAGCAGCAATGAGGGTCTGAACTAGGGGAGAGTCTGTTACTAGAGAGAAGCAGATGTTACGTAGCTGAGATGAGCCCGATTCGGCAATTGATTGGACATCAGTGGTGCAGGAGAGAAAAGAATCAAGGATGATCATTCCTATTCCAAGCCTGGATGAGAAAAGAAGTTATGACAGTCTTAACAAAAATAGTGAATTTTTAGTAGGCAGAAATTTAAAAGAGGAAATCAGTTAAATTCCATTTTGGACATAATAGATTTCATTTGTCTACAGGATATAGAGTTATTTTCTTGATTTCAGAGAAAAGACTAATAGTTTGTTTTCCTGTGTCATAAAAAATGTTGTATAGATTTTAAAACAAAATCTTCACCAATGGTGAATATTTAAAAAGTAGGGTCCTATTCACAGATGACATTGAAAGTCTTAAAATGCCTTATAAATGTGCCTCTATGATCACTGGAAGAGCAATGGTGGAGAGAGAGCTGGCTAGCTACAAATCCAGAAAGATATTGAATCAAGTTCCACCATGTACACGCCCTGACTATACAATCCTAGACAAGTTGCTTATATTCTCGGTGTTTCAGGAAATTCTCTAATGTCATATAATTGGCAAAGAAGACACAAATCTCCATTGGTTGCAGGAGTTTCTTCATCTAGGAGTTTCCAATATCAATATTGTCACAGGTCTTGCTCTTCTTCTTCTTCTTTTCTTCTTCTTTTCTTTTTTTCTTCTTCTCCTTCTTCTTCTTCTTCTTCTTCTTCTTCTTCTTCTTCTTCTTCTTCTTCCTATTCTACTCACTTTCACAATCATGATTATTAGGAATTTTGCCAAGCCCTTCTAGAGCATCAGAGTTCTTCTTCACCAGAATCAGCACCAATAGAAAACAGACTGACCCAACCATCCACACTAGAAAAACATGACAAAAAGGCAGATATATAATTATTAAGGCAATCTTTTGACTTAGGTGCCTAGCACAGTGCCTGATACATGGTAGGCATTCAATAATTGTGCATTTATTGATTAGTACAGAACAAAAAACCTCAGATAGACACTTCAGAGGCTGGCATGTGATAGATGATTTTTTTTTTGCTTTTTTTTTTTGGAGGGCAAGTGGGGTTAAGTGACTTGCCCAAAGTCACACAACTAGTAAGTGTGTCAAGTGTCTGAGGCTGGATTTGAACTCACGTCCTCCTGACTCCAGAGCAGGTGCTCTATTCACTGCGCCACCTAGCTGCCCTTAATGTCACCTAGCTGCCCCTATGATAGATGATTAATAATGTTTATTGACTGACTGATTGAGTAGCAGGAAGAGAGTAGGATAGAATGTCTTTCGATTATATGAAACTAGCTGTCACCAACG
The DNA here is from genome assembly GCA_028646575.1 of Pseudocheirus occidentalis. Lineage (NCBI taxonomy): Eukaryota > Metazoa > Chordata > Mammalia > Diprotodontia > Pseudocheiridae > Pseudocheirus > Pseudocheirus occidentalis. The sequence goes on from JAQQSW010013932.1 coordinate 2,832, forward strand.
CCTAGCTCATTAACATCAATATTCTCCCAGTGATGACATATAGCTATGAATTATGGGACACTGGCATCTTAGAAGTTTGAAAGTGATAAGGAACTCAAAGAGGTTTTTGTTTTTTGTTTGTTTGGGTTGTTTTTTGTTTTTGTTTTTGTTTTTTGCTTTTTGGAGGGGGGCAGGCAGAGCAGTTGGGGTTAAGTGACTTGCCAAAGGTCACAGGGCTAGTAAGTGTTAAGTGTCTGAGGCCAGATTTGAACTCAAGGAACTCAAAGAGTGATGGAAAAACACATGGGGAGCATAGCTGGACTACAGAATATTGCCAATAACAATGCCATTGAATTCACTGAATGGAGACTGTAAGGAATTACATAGATAGGAATCACATAAGATGAGAAGGAATGGAAGGTTTACAGGTGGCCGAGTGGTTCGGTGGCTAGAATGCTGTATCTGAAGCCAGAAAGCCCTGAACCCAGATCCATTCTTAGACGTTAACTATGTGATTCTAGGCAAATCAAGCTTCTGTGCCTCAGTCTTCTCATCTTTAAAATTGGCATAAGAATAATAGTACCTATCTTTTGTTGTTAGGATGAAATGAATGAATATTTGTAAAGCATCATGCCAATCTTAAAGCTCGCTATTGGAAGCAGCTGTGTTTTTGATGGTGATCTGCTCTGGTAAAAAGTATGCCCACACCAATCAAATGCATCAAAGTTTGTTTTGTTTTGTTTGGATCACATCTGTGATTTCGTAGGGTCAGGAAGTTCCCAGGGAGGAACTTCCTCGATGCAGATCTCTGCATGCTCTGCAATTTTTCACCTTGGAGAGTAGCCTCAGGTATTGAGAGGTTAGGTGACCTGGCCAGGGTCACATAGCCAGCATGGGTCAAAGCAAGTACTTGAGCCCAGGTTGAGTCTGAAGCCAGTTTTGTACCCTTGGGCCAGGTCAACGTTCTCTATTAAAATAGAGAGCTTGAAATTTACAAATGGGAACTTAGTGCCTTCATTCAGTCTGAACTCCTGGCCTGCCAAAGTCCAAAGACACTGAGTTGGACACTTACAGTATCTTCAGCTGCACTGGTAGCTGATTTATAGTCATGGGATCATATTGACTACAGATATACCCAAATCAATTGGGCACTCTTCTAGCAGATTGCCCAGCAATCCTTTTGCTTCAGGCTTGGAGATGTGGTTCTAATTTCTACTCTATCCCACAAAATTTCAGCTCAAAAAGATGAAGAGTTTAACTGTCCATATCAGGGAGAAATATTTTTTCTAAGGGGCCTAAGGAATGATGATTGACACCAAGCATGATGCTTCCTCAAAAGCGTGGACATCTGGAAGCATCCTGGTCTCTGGAATAGAAGCTGAGACAACTCCCAGGGAAGCCTCTTCTAATTCAGAGTAGGTTCCATGCTGACACAGGGCTGGACATGGTCCAATGCTGGTGAAAGCATAGCTCTTGCCCCAGTGGCTTAAGATCAAAGGAGAAAGAAAGGGTTCTTAGGATGCTGAACTAGTCGGTGCTGAGAAAGCCCTTTCTGGTTGCTAGGGAACCAAGAATCCTCTGCAGCTGCAAATGTGGGCCAGTGGCCCCCCAAAGAGGGTACAGGCTGGATAACTAAGCAGGGAACTCCCAAAACATGATGAAGGGATTAATTTCTCTCTAATAATAACACCAGGCCCTTCTCTAGGGGCTTTCATCTACACATCTCAGAACATTTTGCAAACATTAATTAACTATTACGACACCTCTTTGAAGTAAGGGTTATTAGGCCCATTTTCCAGATGAGGAAACCAAGAGACCACGTGAGTTTCCCAGGCCACCCAGTTTGACATGAGGAGGATTAGGTTTCAAACTCCAGCTTTCCTGATTCCAAATGCAAACCACGGATGTTCACTTTCCCTCTAGGAAAAGGAAGGGAGATGAAATCAGCTGGAGAGGGAGAGGGCCATCTGCCGATGCTCTTCACCTAGGAGAAAGGTGACAAGGCCTGTGTCCTCCTTAACTGCCTCAGTCCTCATGGAGGTGGAAACAGGCCTAGCCATACAACAGAGAGATCACTAGTTTTCCAAGAAACATCTTTATCCATTCAGATCATAAGATTGTAGGTTGAGAATTGAAGGGACCTTAGACATCATTGGGTCTGGTCTCCTTTTTCAGGCAAGGAAACTAAAGCTTGTGGAGGGAGAGTGACTTATCCAAGGTCATATGGGTAGTATGTAGTAGAACCATGATTCAGGCTCAGGCTCCCTGATTCTGAATGCAGCTCTTTCCATGCTCCACACTGCCTCCTGGGGTCAAAGCAACCTGATAATTAGCAGTACCTGGGGCAAGTTTCTCTTTGTTAAAGTAGCAAAGATGAGCATAATAATAGCTAATCATTCTAGCACATTTTACAGTTTGCAAAATGCTTCCCATGTATTTTCCCATTTGTTCCTCATAGCATCCCTATTAAAAGATGAGGAAACCAAGGCAGGTAGAGGTTAAATGACTTGTCCAGGGTCACATAGCTTTAAAGCATTTGAGGCAGGATTGGAACTCCTGTCTTCCCTATTCCACATCAGGCCTTCTATCTACTACAATATAAGTGATCTGTGACTTGTCTTTACCTAGATTTTCTTCTACCATTCAAAAGAGCCCTTTGAGATGAGTTGGCCAGAGAAGCTTGGACAGGGAGTTTGCCTAAGTCCTATCATGCCTAGGATGGCACCAGACAACTCTGCTTAGATGTAGAAATATGACAATTAGTGTGGGACACAGTGATATGTGGGAGGTACCATGATCTTAGGGTTCTTCCAGCCCGTGCTCTCCTCCATAGGCAGCAACTCTGTTGGGCATGCCCATTGTCTTTCCCCTTTACCTCAGGTGTTCTTCCAGTCTCCCCTGTGTCTTTCCAAGCCTTTCCAGGGCTAAGACCTTCCTCTGAGATTCCTTCAGATGCTTCTATGTTTTCTTGACATGAGAATAAAAACTTCCAGAGGGGAGGGATTGTGTTTTTGCACTTGTCTTCCCAGTGTTTAGCAAATTCTTAGTAAATGCTCATTAAATAGATGGCTGGAAGAAATGAGTAGTGGGGGGTGTATATCGAGAGGGTGGAATGCCTCCGAGAGTCATCAGCATGCAGTCAGAGCACCAGTTTCTAAGTCTGGACTCGGACATTCATGGTCTGTGTACAAAGTCATGTTTTTTTTCAATACCTGTTTCCTCATCTGTAAAATGAAGAGGCTGAACTTAATGTCCTCTAAGGTCTAGATCAATATCTCATCTCTAGAGCTGGGATTCATATCCTGAATTTTTACTCTTCATGGTATGTTTGGCTTTGCAGGGAATGGGAGAGGATGGTGAGGCTGGGTAGGAGAGAATGCAGAGCCCAAGGAAGGAGCAGGCTGAGGAATTTTGTACAAGGACAAGTTCTAGGGGATTTTCTCAACCAAAATGGAGTGACCAAGCCCCTTGACACCATTTCCCAGGATCAACGCTAGAAGTTCTTGTCTCAAAGAGCAGAGTAGAATGAGCAGGATCAGGTCCAAGTACAATTTTGCCAGTATTGCAAATAGAAAGTATTAATTGGACCAAGCACTACAGCAAGAATAACTCTAGGTGACCATGCCCTTTGCAAAGCTCTTTATTTCTTTGGGGCAACTCAGGGCTAATCAGTAGTCTATCTCTTGGGTGGAGCCATAGAACCTTAGAATTCAGAAGGATCCTAGAAACATGCTAGGTCCTGAGGACATGACCTTCACCTGAGCAGGACAGGAGCCCTTCTCTAGGATCTCTCTGGTGATTGGCCATGTAGCCTCTGCTTGAAGATCTTGAGGGTGGATCTTGCTCATTGCCTCCTGAGGCAGGCTCTTCTTTTCTTAGGAAGCCTTAATCATAAGGAAGCTGCTCTTGACTTCACCCTTCAATTTGCTTTTTCTCTACCTTCCTAGTTCTTCATTCCAGGGTAAGCAAAGCCAACCTAATCCCTCTTTCACACAGCAAACTTCAAATACATGAAGACAGCCATCATGTCCTCCAGGTTTTTTTTTTCTTTTTTTTCCCAGGCTTAAACACCCCATCCCCACCCCCCAGTACTCATGATCACATGTTACCTCCTCCATCTGGTCTTTTAGAAATGGAATTTTTGCATCCAAGTGCAAGATTTTGGCTCAATATGCTTACTTGCCAAGATCTTGGTAGATCTTTCTACTAGCTAGTGCTGACTTCCCTTCCTAATGGTGTTTTCCACATTTTTATAAGGAAGCCGTATCACAGAGGCTTTTATCTGAGACATTGGTTTAAAACACAGAAAACCCAAAGACCTTTTCCTAAAGATTCCCTTCCAAGCTGATATAGAGCTAATCATGGGTACTCTTTGGGTCTAGACGTTCAGCCACCGTAGACTCCATGTTACTGTGCCCATGTATCTCCACTTTGTCCACAAGAACATGGTAGTGGGTGAGCCAGTGGACATAGTTTGTCTAATGTTTTGCTCCCAACTAGATAAAGTGTATTTGTAGCATTCTCTTGGTCTACTGCTCTAGTATTTGTATGTGATCATTCCCTAAAATAATACAGGTAGATTATTTGCTCCTTCTCACCCTGTGCAACTCCTGGCTGCAACACCTGGAAAATCCCAATTCTGTCTAATCAATCCTGCCTTGGTTACACTCTTATTAAGTGTCATTCTGGGAAATGAGGTCAAACTCAGTCAGTTCTCACTCACCCTTGCTACTCTCCTGACTCATTTTCTTTTCCAATGGGCTGATCCTTTACACCACTTTCCTCATACAACATTAGCAGTCTATAATTGATAACATCCTATAGCCACATGTGGTCACCAAGAATTTTTCCATTGCCTTTCAGTGGCCTTTGATTCTTCAGAGATCATGCTGTTTCAAGGTTTGCAATCATATAATGTCAATAGATCAAGATCAGTGTTTAGTAATGGTGATGATGATGATGATGATAGCCAGCATTCGTATATCACTTTTAGATTCGCAAGGCACTTCATCAATAGAATCTTGTTTAGTCCATTGCATGACTATGAAGGTGTATGCTTCCTTAGAAGGTGATTTGGAGAAACCAACTCTGTTCCAGGGCTGAAGAACTCTCATTCTGCAGCTCTCTTTGTGGTGGCAAAAAACTGGAAATTTAGGACATGCCCATCAATTGAGGAATGGCTGAACAAGTTATGGTATATGAATGTAGGGGAATACTATTGTGCTATAAGAAATGGCAAGGAGATGGACTTCATAATTACCTGGAGAGGCTTATACAAATTGATGCTAAGTGAGAAGAGCAGAACCAGGAAAAATTTGTACACAGTCACAGATACATCATATGTGTGACGACCAACCTTGAAAAACTGGACTCTTCTCAGCAACGCACAGTTAAAAGTCAATTCTACAAGTCTCAGAATGGAAGAAGATACCTACACTCAGAGAAAGATCTACAAAGACCAGAGTTTAAGTGGAGACTGAAGCAACACATCTTTTCTATATTTGGTTTTGTTTCTTTTTCCCCATTGTTCACTCCATTGGTTACAACACTTCTATATGACCAGACTATTGTACAATGTGAAAGAGCTTGCAGATCCTATACGTGATTGTATGCCACCATGGGGGAGGGGCGGGGAGGAAGGGGAGAAAATCTGAAACGCAAGTGATTCTGGAACTGAATCTTGTAAACTAAAAGTAAATAAACAAGTCAATAAAAAAATCAAACAACAACAACAACAACAACAAACAAATAAAGACAGGTCTTAAAAAATAAAATAAGAGATTGTTCTCATTCAATGCATGTGGAGGTTCTCATAAGGAGTTTGTGGAAATTTGAGAGTGCATACAGTCATATGGGAGACTAGTCACTCACTCAAAAAAGAGGCAATGAGGTTAGCTGGTGATGACCTGACCTTCATTAAGCCATGCAGGCTCTTCATCATGTTGGGTCCTTCATTTCCCAGATACTCACTGGTTTTCCCTTTCTTGCAGCATTCTAGAGTTTTGCTAAGAATCCCATTTAAGTTCCCAATCACTGGGGTGTGGTTTTAAAATTCTGCCCTCTTCCCTCTTTTGAAAATCAGGCCATGCTCCCATCTCAGGTCCAGCAGCCCTTTGCCCATTTCCCATGATTTTTCCCAAGATACCTGGCAGTGACTGATGCAGCAATTCCACCTCCTACCTCTTCCAGGACCTGAGGGTGGAATTCCCCCCATCCCTGGTGACTCGATCTCCTTAAGGGTGCTGAGACACGCCCTTGCTCTCTCCTCAGTCTTGGGTTCCAGCTCCCAGTGGCTGTTTCCTTTTAGCCTCAGCCGGCCACCCACAGAGTCTGATTTCTTGGAAGACTCAGGCAGGCAGCCTTGACCTACTTGCTGGTTAGTCACTAACTGTCACTACTATTAATTCTGGTGGATTGTTCCCATCATTAACATCAGAGGTCTAAAGAAGAGTTGTAAAGGTTCAGTCATTGTTGGGGATGACTCAGGCCACAGGTCATCCTGGGGAAAGAGGAAGAGAATGAGGCATGCATTGAATTTAGAGCTGGGGTGCAAAGAAAGGCAAAAATAATCCTTGCCTTTAAAGAGCTTTAGGAAGGCACTAGCAAGAGGGGGCATTGGCTTCAGGAGGAAGCACTTTTCCTGGGACTTGAAGGAAGCCAGAGAAGCCAGGAGGCAGACACAGGAGGCAGAGCATTCCAGGCATGGGGAATGTACCTGGAGTCTAGAGATGGGGTGTTATATGCCAGGAACAGCAAGGCCAGTGTCTTGGAATGAAGAGGATGTAGAGGCCAGGAAGGGAGAAGAGGCCAGGTTATGAAGGTCCTTAAAATCAAACAAAAGATTTTTATACTTGCAGAGGAAATAGGGAACCATTTTAGGTTCATGAGGATGGGAGAGCATAACTTGATCAACCCATACTTTAGGATGATCAATTGACAGCCAAGTGGAGGATGGCCTGGAGTGGGGAGAGACTGAGGAGAGCAGATACTCCCTCCTTCCTCATACTTATTGCAATAGTCCAGGGGAGAGGTGATGAGGGTCTGCCCCAGGGTAGGGGCAGGGTTAGAGGAGTACATCCAAATTAATGATTACATCTTTACCCTTCCCATTCTTGTCCAAAGACAGGATACTGGTCTTTGAGTCAGGGAGAATTGGGTTCAAATCCCACTTCAGACATCTACTAGTCATGTGTCCCTGGGAAAATTATAACCTCTTTGTGATTCAGTTCTGTTATCTGTAAAATGAGGGTGTTGGATTCAAAGAGCCCAAAGTTTCCTTCCATCTCTAGATCTATGTTAGGTATAGAATGGCAGGACTTTGGGGCATGTCATTGTCTTAAAGGGCTAAGGGTGGATGTGGGGACAGGAGAGAATGCTGTTTGTCACACTGGCCCCATCTCCCTTCTGCCATCCTCATTATTAGGTGATATTTTCACCAAATATCCCGCCTTTCATTGGGTTTCTTTTACGTTTCCTCTTTGTTTTCCCTTGTGCTGGCATCACAGAGATTCTATAGATGCTATTTCTTAAAGAACCAAAGCTTCAATATCCCAGAGGATCAGTGGATATTCCCTTCAACAACACAGATTATTTCCCATCCAGTCTTCAACTTCCTATTTTATTATTGTTCAGGTACTCTAGCTAGTTTGCCACTAGGGACCTACCACTATGCTGGAGCCTTCTTTGTGTTAGGCTGTCCATCAGTCACCCGCCATTCCTACCAAGAGACCAGCCTGTCTTCCCCTTTTCGTCAATGGCATCATTAACTGTGGTTTTCCATAAAGTTACTCAAGATAACATGATGTCTTTGCCTACTTCCTGTATGTATAAACTTTTAATGAGAGTAATCTATGCTGGAATCAAGGGGATCCTTGATGCATGTTTTTGAAGGGAGCAGTGTTGGCAAGTAATACTTCAAAGCTGGTCGCATCTTTCCCTCAATATAATAGACTGAAAGATGGAGAAGATATAAGGTCCCATTGGGCTTATTGTTTGTTGACTATATTAAAAAGCAAACAAGCATTTGCTTTGGTTTGTTAATTCTTTTTTTTTCACTCAGAAGTCTGTTTTCTCCCGTATCCTCATGAGAACAAAACAAAACCTTTGTAACAAATGCACATAGACAAACAAAACAAACTACCTTGTTGGCAATGTCCAAAAATATTTGCCTCAATATTCACTCTGAATCCATAGCCTGTCAGGAGAAAGGTGCATGTTTCATCATCATCACTTTGGAATCATGGTTGGTCATCCCACTGATCAAGTTTCCCAAGTTTCTCAAAACTGTTTGTCTTTACAATATCATTTTCTTTATAAAAATTGTTCCTCTGGTTCTGCTCACTCTGCATCATTTCATACATGCCCTCCCAGATTGCTCTGAAGTCATCCCTTTCATTGTTTTTTATAGATAGTATTACATCTCATACATACGTACCACAATCTGTTAGGACATTTCCTAATGATGAGCAACCCCTTATTGTCCTGTTCTTTGACATCCCAGAGCAAGCATTTGATATGGTGCCTTGATGATTCTCCTTCAACAATGTGGCTCCCATGCAAGTGTCAATATTATAAAAGCATGGCATGAAACATGAAGTCTGTTGTCGCATTGATTCACCTCTGTAATGGAAGAGAGCTTGTGAAGACGTCTAAGAAGAAGATGAATTTTCCATTTGTGGTGAAGTCTTCCGGATGCTCCCATTTGCAGATGATATTGTGCTAACTGAATCAAACATGGAAAGACTTCAGAGCCTCCTAAATCAGATTCAGAATCATTTAAGAGCCCAGCCCGGCCTCCCATACAGATAAAACCAGTGGAATAGAAGATGTCTATTGCCCGGTCTGTGATTTGCTGTTGAAAAACTAACGTATGTGACTCATCCATCGGCATAAGTGTGTTGGGACAGACACAGCAAACAAATGACGGTTTGGGCCTGTAATTTACTCAGAAGAGGAGAGCACGCTGGACCGGTTTTGGAAAACTGGAATTTTTAATGACCCCCAAATTCTTAATGTATAAAAGATTGACTATTTAAAATACATATTTTTATTGTTACTTTTTGTTTTGATTTCATTTATGCATCCCAATAGGTCCCTTCCCCAACTAATTTCCCCAGAATAAAGTTCAGCAAATCATAGCAACACACTGAAAGTCTTTTATTTTACACAACATTGTACTTCTATAATCCCCTGCTTTTCCAAATGGGAGGGGAGGGCACAATATTTTTGCCATGATATGTATGGCTACAAGGCCTAGAACCCTCAGTATCTGCAGAGCAGTGGAGAGGTAGGTACAGGGGAGGTGTAAGCAGCACGCTAAACATTAAAGAACAAAGCTTTCAAAATTGATGCGTATTAAATGCAATATTTTTATGATTTCCCCCTGCAGATGAGTAATG
>JAQQSW010013933.1:0-12207 GCA_028646575.1 Pseudocheirus occidentalis
GCTGGGCTGGCCTTGGGTCCTGGCCTGCCGCGATGAGCCCCTGCTGCCAAGCTGCCTTCAGCGAGAGATGTGTTTTCTGTATTTTTGTGAGTTTGAGAGTCCTAGAATTTGTCTGGGTTCATATTTTACGGGTATATTGGGTGGTTGTGTGGGACATGCAGAACCTTGCTACTTCTATGCCACCATCCAAGAAGGCATAAAATCTGTAAAGAGGGGCCTGAGATAAGTGACTCAGACCAGTTGGGGGATAGTCACTGACTTTTCATTAACAGGAATGCTTAATGGGCAGGTTGGGAGAGTTGTAACCCAAAAGAGCTGGAGCCAGTCCCAGCTCTGGGGGAAGGAATCGCCAGAAAGTTAAATGAAACAGTATAAATAGGGCTTGCCTTTGTCTGAACCTTTGTAGTCTTTTCTGGGAGGCTACCCATTTATTCATTACAGAATAAGTGTAAAATAAAGATCTTGAAACTTCCCAGATCCTCAACAAGTGTGGTTTATTCCCTAGACAAAGCACATAGATTTTCATTTCTAATAATACTAAAATATTTATAGCAGCATTTTTGTGATGGAAAAGAATCAACAATAAAGTTGATATCCAATGATTAGGAAATAGCTAAACCAATTGTGGTACATGAATGTAATGGAATATTACTGTACTGGGAAAAGATGCATATAATGAATACAGAAAAGCACAGAAAGACTTTCATTATCTGGTGCACAGTGAAGTAAGTAGAACCAAGAAAACAATGTGAACAATGACTGTAACAATGTAAATGGAAAGAACAACCAAAGAAATCAAAATAAATGTTGCAAAATTACAAAAACAAGCATGGCTCCAAAGAAGAGACCTAAGAAGACACTCCCACCCCACCTGTTTTCAAAGGGGGGAGCTCTCAAGTGTGACACACAAACAGATTTTCAGAGGTTTTTTTTTTTAATGAAATGATGAATTGTGCTAGGTTTTGTCTTCTTTTTTGTAAAATCATTATTTGTTATTTAAAAGAGAAATTAGATTTGCAAAAATAAAGTCTTGGTGGTATAAGATAGAATAATCTAAAGCAGTGGTTCTCAAACTTCCCAATGCCACAACCCTTTAATACAGTTCCTCATGTTGTAGTGACCCCCAACCATAAAATTATTTTTGTTGCTACTTTTTAACTGTAGTTTTGCTACTGTTATGAATTGTAATGTAAATATCTGATGTGCAGGATGTAGTTTCATTGTTACAAATTGAACATAACCTACAGGTTGAGAACCACTGAATTTTAAAGAGACTTATGTGACTTCATTGGCAATTCTCTGATGAGCCAAGTTTTGCAAAGGAAATGCACAGAATGTTGAGGGAAAGGAGTTTCACAGGCTTGTAAGGATAGTCTTAGAGTGGGATGGGGAGGAGGAATATTGAAGGAAAACATGGTGATGTAAAAACAAAAAAACAGGAGATATCAATAAAAACTTATTAAAAAAATTAACTATCAGTACAGAACAGGGACATCTGTCTAGACAGTTATTTATGTCCAAAGAACATAGAGGTTGTAGTGGATTGCGTCAATATAAATGGACTCATCAATATGAGTCAACAATCAGAAATTGCTGCCAAAATCATCAACACAACCTTACACAGCATGAATGAAAGCAGAGTGTCTAGAACAGGATGGGTAATCATCACCCTGTACCTGAGCCACGCAGACCATATCTCTTGTGTTGCTCTGGGCACTTCAGTTTAACAAGGCTTTTGACAGAGGGGGTCAAGGAAAATGGTGAAGAGGGCAGAGGTACTGTGAGACTCCATCAAGGTATTACACAAACCTTCCAGTACTACGCAAATGCCAGTTTTAACTATTCTTACTAATCTTCAGTCTCCTGATGACTTCATTCCCTGATACTTCTCCTCCTACTGCACTCCTGATAAGCCCAAGCAATGTTTATTGAGCAACCAGAACCAGAACTAGAAGTTTAATCACTAGGCTCTGGTGGGGAAATACATGTGCATATGGCTTTCCATTTAATCCACACAAATAACCTATTCCTAAATCTATGTATCAATTAAAAAAACTAAACCAGGTCTTGATTTTTAGCCAATTGCTGATTTCAGTCCCTCCAACAGAGCCCTGGGGAGCAGACTCAAAACCATTTTCTGTGAAAAATAGTGGAAGAAGCTAAGGATATTTTCCATGAAGAAGATTATAATGTTATAGAGTAAAAAGAGTTTGAGATGCACAGTCAGAAATCTTGGGTTTGAATCCTCTATTTTCCTCTTACTACATTTGTAACTTCGGAAATTTTCCCACCTTTCTGTGCCTCAGTCTTCCTAATGGAAAAGAACCTTGATTTCTGGCAGAAACATGTTCATTAAATCAGACCTTGACTTTGTTCAGTCATTTTTTCAGTCATATCTGACTCCTCGTTTTCCCATTTGGGGTTTTCTTGGCAAAGATACTAGAGCTATTTGACATTTCTTCCCACAGCTCATTTTACAGATGAGGAAACTGAGGCAATCAGGCTTAAGTGACTTGCCTTGGGTCACACCACTAGTAAATATCTGAGGTCAGATTTAAACTGGGGAAGATGAGTTTCCCTGACTCCAGACCCAATACTCTATGGACTGCATCACCTAGCTGCTCATTGTCTTTGGATATACTTGCTCAAGTTCAGAAAATTCAAAAATCATTTATTGAGTATTTATGTCCAATGAACTGACATGGAAACTGGAGGTGCAAATATAAAAAACATCAACTGTTGCTGCCAAGGAATTTAATGTAATGGAGGAAAAAGCATGTATGTGGATAAGTATGATATAAGGGCAAAAAGTAATTATGCTGTAAGAAATATAATGGAGAGATTTTTTTTCAGCTAGTGTACAAAGCATCTGACTTGAAATCAGGAAGAACTGAGTTTGAATTCCCAACTTGAATTTATTATCTGTACAAACTTGGGCAAGATACTTAATTTTGTTCAGCTTTACCTTCCTCAGCTATAAAGTAGGGATTGTAATAGCACCTACCTCGCAGGATCAAATAACATATGTAAAGCACTCTTAAAATCTTAGAGCACTATATACATGTTAGATATTATGGGTGAGGTGGCATCTAAGCTAGCCTTTAAAAAAGAAAATCATTTCTGTTGTTAGAGACGGGAGGGAAGTACATTCTGTTGTGGTAGAAGATAAAGGTGGTAGAAGATATGAAAAGATCAAGGAATAACACCATATAGTTCAATCTGCAAAGTAGAACTTCCACATTTCTAAAATGAGAATTATTACAACCTTTTGCATAACTCCTGGGGGAGGGGGATGAGACAATGAAGTGTCAGTAAAACATTTCAAACAAATTTGGAAGAAGATAAAATTACCCTATTTTCACTATTATTTCAAATACTTCACAAAGAATTTCATAGAATCATGGATTCAAAACTAAACAAGATCCTAGTCCAACCCCTCATTTTATAGATAAAGAAACTAAGGCCAGAGAGGTTTCCCATCACACAGCTTTGCATTGTTCATCTTGAAGCAGACCAATGATGTTATGAAGGTGAAGACTTGATTTGTGTGTGAATTGGATTTAAGTGAAGGAAGCAGAGCTGTGCAAAATCATCAAAGTTCTTCTCTCCTCCAGAGTAGCCAAAGTCCAGAGACATAGGTCAAGATGACTAGGGATGGCCCAGGATGAATGACCTTTTGTATACTTAGATCATAGGAAAGTTTATAATTTGGGTTACAACCCAAGGTTCAGAACTAAAGGCCTACTATACTTTTAAATGATAGCTAACCCATGTTCTCTGACTACTCATCCAGCACTCTCCACTGAACAGTGCTGGTACAAGAATTCCCCTTGCATTTTTTTAAAGACTGAATTATTAAAGATGGTAACTTGTACACTGGCTCTCTTCCCAGAAACTTGTATATTAACGATATTATGAAGGAACAATTAAGACTTGCTTAATTTTTGCCACTGGAGTAATTTCTGCCTTTACTTATGAATAACTTATTGAACAAATGGCTTAGATAATGTGGTTCCAAGAAAGTCAGCTGCAAATGTATCCACAATAAAACACTGTCTTTTTCTTTGGGAATGAACCTCTACCTCCCAATGATTCAAATTACCCTGGGCACCTAGGTCACAGAGTATATAAAATGCTGGATTTAAAGTCAAGAAAAACAGAATTCCAATCCTGTCTCACATACTTAGCTGTCTTGACTAGGGCAAGTCACATTGCCTTTCTTTGCCTCTTTCTTCATCTGTAAAATGGGCATAATAAGAGCACCTACTTCACAGGGTTATTGTGCAGATCGTGTAAAACACTCTGCAAAGTTTAGAGCGCTATGTATGTGTTAGCTTTTATACATAGTCCATTTGTACATAGTCAGTCTTTTGTACATATTCATTTTCATGTTGTCTCCTCTATTAGATTATGAGCCCCTTGAGAATAGGGACTGTCTTTTTGCCTGACACACAGTAGGAGCTTAATAAATGCTTACTGACTTGGCTTAATTTGACCTAATTTTGGGAAAGGGGGTAGTAGGCTGAAATTGCTTCCCAGCTTAATTCAAAAACTTTTATTAAGCAAACCAGCTTAATACTAGGGTTCATGCTAATAATAACTGATGAATATTCATCACTTGACATACTTCATATTCATTATTACATATGACCCTCCCAATAATCCTGTAGATAAACCAAATGTAATCATCCTCATTTTCCAGCTTAATGTATTTTATTTACTATTTATTAAGTAAATCACATTGTGCTAGTACTAGATAGACATAAAGAAAAATAAGAAATGAACCCTACATGAACATAAATTACAATATAGTAGAGAAAATAAAATGCACCACAGACATATAGTGTAAAATAGCACGTGATCAGCACAGAAAGGGGGTAACATAGAACTATGAGCACGCTGAGGGAGGAATGACCACTTCCTATCAGGGAATATGTCATAAAGGAGATGCCCTTCACACTGTGTATACAGTGTTGGGTAAGATTTCACTAAATGTGGGTGGTTGAGGTGATTATAAGACATTTGCTAGGTATTGTGACAAAACAGAAACAGGGAAATGAGGGGCCAGTTCTTGAAGCAGTAAGCCATCCAGTTTGACCAGACCGTGGAACTGACAAAAGGGGATAGTGAAGCAAGTGTTAAGATGATAGAAACCAAGAAACAGGAAGTATAAAGAAAAGAAGGGCAGGGGGAGGAGTGAAAAGAATCAAATACTATAGAAACAGCAAGAAAATTTGAGAAGTAGAAAAAAATCTACTCCCTCTGTCAATGGTAAGCTGGGAGAGGGCTGATTCAGTGAGGCTGCAGGGAATTGTGACAGATTACATATTAGGGGTGAGTGGATGGTGAAGAAATAGGGGTATTGAGTGCAAATTATTCTTTAAAATACTTTGACAGGAAAATGAAGGGGCAAAATAGGCTAGCATCATGAACAGGTAGACGATTCTATGAGTTATTTTTAGAATGGGGAGACAGAAACACTTATCAAACAAAAGACAAAGAGCCAAGGATAACAGAGGACTGGAGATTCATGAAAGAATAAGAAAGGGTCTAAAAGGCAGAAGGAGATCTAATAATTAGTCAATAAAGCTTTTATAAGTTCCTGTTATATGTGAGGGGACATCTAGGTGGCAGTGGATAGAGTGCCAGGCCTGAAATCAGGAAGACTCATCTTTCTGAGTTCAAATCTGACTTAGACACTTACTAGCTGTGACCCTGGGCAAGTCACTTAACCCTGTTTGCCTTAGTTTCCTCATCTGGAAAATTAACTGGAAAAGGAAATGACAAACCACTCCAGCCTCTTTGCCAAAAAACAAAAACAAAACAAACTCCAAACAAGGTCACAAAGACACTGTTAAAAGCAACTCAACAACAACAACAAAATTATATGCTAGGCCCAGGGAATTCAAAGACAAAAGTAAAACAATTCCTACCCTCCAGAAGTTTGTGAGAAGGATTATCCTGGGGAAAGACGACCTCAATCTTTTTATCTGAGATGGGGGAAAGGGGAAGCTGGATGAAAACAGAGAAGTTTTGAGACGTGAACAGGGGATTGGGAGAGGAAGTCGAGTAAGTTCATGTCAGATGGTCTCAATCTTCTCATTAAAGTAGGACGCAAGATCATTTGATACAAATTTAGGCATTGAAGGATTTGAGTTTGAGAAGAAAGAATGCAGAGGTGGTGAACCAGCGGGCTTGAGGCTGTGAAATTTGGAAAAATTCTGTGAAATTTGGAGTCAGACAAAGGAAAGCACTTGAGGACCTAGAGGGCCACATGTAGACTGGAGGTAGCAGGTTCTCCGCCCCTGCTTTTAGATACATATAGGATTATAGATCTCTAACTGAGACGGGCCTTAATTATCGCCAGTTCCAATTCCCTACTTTTATAGGTAAGTAAATGAAATCCAGGGAGGTACATCACATTGGAAGTGACAGACCTAGGGGGAAAAAATGCAACTATGGTTGTAGAAAATGTAAAAGAAAGTCAATTAAATATGAATAAATGGATTGATGAGCAGCACTCAGGGCCCAGCTGAGGTTAGAAAGCATTAATTTATAATTGAATTAATTCATCAAAATTTCATTACTACTTCTAGCAATGTTTAGCAGCCTGAAAGCAAGAGTGAGAGGAAAGAAATTGGATGGTGGCAATTACTACAGCTTAGGAATTAGTCAAATGGTGATCTTAGAAGGTCAAAGGCAACAAGGGAACATAAAATGATAGTTATCACTGAAGTAACTGTAAGGTACAAGAAGTTTGGTAGTGAAGTAAGTGAAGCCAAAAGAAGAAAGGAAGGAGGAAAGAAAGGGAACAAGCATTTATATATGTGCAGACACAGTGCTAAAAGCTTTACAAAGATTCCCTCCTTTTGTCCTTACAACAGTGCTTTGAGGTTGGCGCTATTATCTTCCCCATTTTACAGCTGAGGAAGGTACAGCAAAGAGAGGTTTAATAACTCCCCCAGGGTCACACAGCTAGTAAGTTTCTGAAGCTAGATCTGAAGTTAGGTGTTCCTGGCTCCAGGGCTGCCACTCACTCTCTCCACTGCTATCTATAATTGTAATGAATTGGGAGAATAGGGAGGAGTTGAAGAACCAGAGGGCCCAATGATAACTCAGGGAAGATTTAAAGGAACTTAGGGAGCAAAAGAGGTAAGAAGACAAAAGGCTGTGAAAAGATACGTCAACAGTGTAGGAGTTGTACAGTGCCAAGTGAGGAATAAGGTCCAGGGTACAGGCATGACAGTGAGTGACTGGAGTGGGATGGAAATGTAAGTGGTTACAGTTCAAAAGATTTAGAAACTGAAAGGTCAGGATGATAGAAAGGTCATTAACGTGTAATCTAGGCATGGAAAATGATGTTAGGGGAAGAAATAGAAAGAACGTTTATGGACCAGGGGCTACAATTAGTCTTGTGTTGATCCCAGGTAAGATTCTGTCTCACATGTACGGTGAACTTATTTTGTGAATGATGAGATGCTACAGAATCTTAACTAAAATGCCTTCATTAGAGAGCATTTGTTTTCTTTCTGTTTCTGGTGGGGGATAGGGAACAGAGAAATGGTTTGACAGTGTTATCATCTCACAATTTTTTTTAGCTGTGTGCATGTACAACAGACACCTTTAGTCTGGGAATAAATAATATTCATTGGAAAGACAGGAAGATTTTCATTACATTTATTGTTACTGAATAAATGGGTAACTCCCTTAATGGAATTACAGGGACTCAGACAAACGCAAGCCCTTTTATGCTGCTTCCATTCAAATTTCCTGCCTTGTTCTCCATTGGCTAGGCACAACCTCCAGAACTGTCCACATCATGGGCCCCTCTAACAGCTTGTCAAGCATGGGTACAAGCCTCTAACCCCTGCCTGATCAGAAGCCTGATTCTGGTAGATCACAGCTCTAACAAGAACCAGTCACCTCTGACACATATTCTGCTATCACTCAAAGATAGGGGTGCTTTAATCCTGTGGAAACAAAATTCCTCCCATTGTTTCCTACACATGTAAACACTATTTACAAAATTACTAAAATAGTTGTTTGTATTTCTAAATTTTTTAATATCATATTCAACAGTCTATTAGGACAAGGTGGAGAAGCTGTGTGTCATGTTGATGATTCTCAGTCTGAGCTAGAGCACTAATTCACTTGTAAAAACCCTGAAGTCACTTGTTCCACTCTCAACAAGAGAGCCAAGGGGGAGCAGCTGCTCAATTATATTTGTTAGGAAGACAAAAAGACCCAGGAGAGTAACAAACATCTGGATGTGCACAGGAGCAAGTAAATTCCATGTTTTAAGTCCTTAATTGCCCTAGTCTTTTGAAATTTCAAATAATTGTTTGCTATCTCACTGAAATTCACCCAGATGCCATCTCCTGAGAACCTATTAGAGCTAACTTACCTTACAAAGAAATATAGGAGTACAGTTTCATGTGAAACTTCAAGGAATGCTGATGGTTAGCACCAGCTTTATCACTTATAAAATCTCCACCTGCTAGAAGACAGATTTGACTCCACATCTTCAAAGAATTATAGAATTGGAAGGGACATCAAGGCCTTTTAGTCCAACCTTTCCCTTGACAGGAATACCCTGTACAATATTCCTGACAAGTCACTTAACTAGTCTGGTAGAGACTCCCTGGGGAGCTGTAGCATGAGCACAGGGGAGCCATGGCATTATCCCAAAGTGTAGGTGACCAATCATTCAGAGGGTGGAAAGTCAGGTCACAACCTGCTCATCACATAAGAGCAAATCTTGGGCTCATTTCCAGGACCTATGCCACCACCTTTTACATATTATAGCTCAGTGTTCTACTCAGCCTCCTCTCACTGCAGGCTTTCCATTAAGATCATTGACCCCTTGGAGAAGTTACATCCAAACCATCCCTCAGACGTTAATAGCAGCTGTGTAGGTAAAATTCCTTAACTTACCCCCAGCATTCCCCATTATCTAAATCACCCCCTGGATGCCACAAGTGCTTCTTAGTAACTGAGCTATAGACTGGGGTGGGGGCAGTGATGGGAAAGAGCCCTGCTTCCTCTCTTTTTGTTTTGAGTGAAGCAGATCCAGTCAAATACTGGGTTGTGATCTTTATTTAAGAATTCATTATATTCTCTTTCCCCCAAAATTCACCTTTTCTTCTAAAATTTCCTATCATTGTTGAAAGTATCAACATCTTTCTAAGTCTCCCAAGTTTACAACTTTCAAGCATTCACTCTCACCTCATATATCCAATCAGGCACCAAATTTTGTTAATTTTATATCCCCAACATCTATGACACCTGTTCCTTTCCCTCTATTCCCATAATCATGACCCAGGATCAGGGCCTCATCTGACTTACCTGGACATCTTCTTACCTGGACTACTGAAATAGCCTTCTAAATCATTCTCTTTGACTTGAGTCTTCTCAAGTATAACTGTATAACTGCCAAAGTGACTTTCTTGAAGTACAGGTCTGCTTGTGTCATTCCTATACTCAATAAAAACTAGTGGCTCTTTATTGACTTCAGAATGAAATATTATTTCCTCTGTATCTCATTCTTTTTTTTAATGTTTGTATTTTGTGATGTAAATAACAGTACAGGAGTATATTACACAATTCATAAGTAAGCAAACATAAATGTAATGGGAGTATGCTAAAAATATTTTGCCGAGGAAGTATATGATCAAAAAAATCATAGAGACTGTTGATCTATTATCTGCCCAATATAATACACATACACATTTATGTAGCACTTCAGAGATGAGAAAGGACTTTCTTCACAACATCTCAAAAAAGGTATATTTTACAAATATTTTCCCTGTTTTTTCAGATAAGTAAACTGAAGTTCAGAGGAGGTAAAGGACTTAGCTATTGCCACCAGCATCTGAACAGAAGCTTGAACTTGGCTCTAGGTCTAACTCTCACTGAAAGAAGTTTCCTCCCTAAGAGAAGCCATCCATAAGGTATTGTTCAAATGAAAGAGAAAGGGGACCCACTACTTCTTGAGACAGTTCATTCTACTTTTAAGGAAATATATACGGAGTTTTTCCTTATACTTAGCTAAAAATCTGCCTCTTTGTAACTTCTACTCATTCTGCTGCAGGGAGTGAAGCAGGATGAGTCATGTACCTTTTCCATGTGACATCTTCCATGGCTGCCTTCTGGATCCTATTTCCAAAAGGATGTTTGAAAATTGGCCTCCTTGGGGTCTAGTGCCATCACAGACAATAGCTGAAAAATGTTATCAAAATAGATGCCCTCAAAGCTTGCTTTTGGAACACCAAGGGAATTCTCCCATTTTGGTTTGCATTTTAAGTTGGCCTCTGTACATGACGAAGGAAGCCAAACTCATTCATCACCTACTTTCATCATATAAAATATAGTTTCCATTAGCTAACAAAGCTGTTTGGTGTTCTGTTGTCTCTTGTGATTAGGAAAGGAGATAGGCTGATTGCGAGGAGTTCCATTTTGCTTTCTAGAAAAATTGCCTTGCCCTTCTCTAGAAAAAAAAATTGTGACATAATTATAGCTTCAGTATGAATAAGGAAGTCAGAGAAATATTTGTTATGCATAGGACACCTGTACTACCTCATTCAGATCGAACATTAACAAAATTAGCTTTGACAACAGAGCCACAAATGATATGAGTCTACTAGTTTCATTAATTTTTATGTTTTCAATTTGGTGGCAGCACAAAAATCCTCTGGAAACTTTACTTGTACAAGAAATTAGTGGTGTAGGATGAATGTATGGGGAGTCAGAAACTCGAATTCAATTCAACTCAACAAACAGCTATTATTTCTATACTCCACTGGGTGTTAAGCACACAAAGATGAATAACTAACATCCCATCCCTCCCCTCAAGGAGCTTATAATCTTTTAGTGGAGGCAAGAAAAAGAATGCCTAATAAAATAAAAGAGAAATGTGTGAGAAAGTTACAAAGTACTGTAGGAGACTCAAAGAGGGAAACTTCTCTTCTGTCCAGGCAGCAGGAGACCTTGGTATCTGATCTGGATCTTGAACCAAAGGAAAGATTTCAACAGACTTAGATGGGAATGGGAAGGGGAGAGGGAGACTGAAGTACACTCCAGGCATGAGACTGCCACAATATTAAATCTCTGTTTTCTGTATGAATTCATTTAAAAACATGCCTTGACAATCTAGCTATAGCAACCACTTGATGGCTCCATTGTAAATATACCTGAGAGGTATGCAATAGAGAGCTTAACAAACAGATTGGAGGGCTTTCTGCCGTGTCAATAAAGGGCTGAGCTGCTTGGGAAAAATCCAAGTCTGAGATCATAGAGTGGTGCCGCAGCTCTGCAGAGTGAGTTACATGAGAAGTGGGGCTATCAGCAGCTGACATCTTCATCTACATTCTAGGGACTATGCTGACACCAGAATGCCTCCCCAAATTCTCTCCTTGTCTGGTCTGTTACCTTATACATAACAGATCTTCTTAAAGGCAAACTATTCATTGAGCTTTCTTAACTTCCCACCCCCACCTGCAGTGATGTAGAGATAAGTGCTCCCAGAATGACCTCCATCAGTCATGCCTTCTATTATAACTGTGAAATGACCTATCTGTTGTTGTTCATCCTTCATTTTCAAAGGGAACCAATGACATCATGGGGTGATGCTTTGACTCCCAAGGAAATTGGATTAAAGCTAGGCAGAGTTGCACAAAGCTCTCAGCCTCATTCTCTCTCCCTCAGCCATCTAAGTCCAGTGGCAGGACAAAAGTTAAGACAACTTGTGATGACCTGGGATGTAGTGGGTGATCTTGGTATCTTCAATTTCTGACCAAGCTTTAAATATTCCACAGTGCCTGCTTCAGCTGCCTTTGTGGCCATTTAAATGAATTGTTCTTATATACCCATTCCACTAGGGGAAGTCTTCACATGCTTAAGGTAGACATCCTCCTAACTCACCAATGGATGTGAGACCTTACCCTCTACCTCCTTTAACCTGTCTGCTAAGGTGGTTTTACTGGGAGTACTGCAGCTTCTTGGAACCACAGGTGAGAGTGAGTGACAATTAGACCCTGAAGGTGGACAAGCAGTCCTCACACCAAAGGTGCTCACTCTCCCTGAACACCTCATACTAGGTGACCTACCTAGATGGGAAACAGAAAGGTTCAGTATGACTCTAGGAAACATCAACATTCCTCCGTGGTTTAGATTGAAGAATGGCTGGATTCCTGGAAGAAGCCTAGCAGA
>JAQQSW010013934.1:0-12207 GCA_028646575.1 Pseudocheirus occidentalis
TCCCTTCCTCCCTTCCTCACTTCCTCCCTCCCTTCCTTCTTTTCTTCTTTCCTTCCTTCCTTCCTCTCTCCCTCCCTTCCTCCCTTCCTCCCTCCCTCTCTTCTTCCCTCCCTCCTTTCCTTCCTCACTCCCTTCCTTCCCTCCTTCCTTCTCTCCTTCCTTCCTCCCTTCCTTCCTTCCTTCCTTCCTAACCCTAACATCAGAGATGCTAGTCCTCTTTGAAGGCCCTATATACCTCTACAGATTAATTAGCTGGAGATATGTACACATGCACTTTTATAAAGCCTCTTGTCTTGAAGGAAGAGGATCACTTTAAAGCATTAGTGACAATTCAAGTAAAAAAAAAAGGTTAGTGCTGATGGGAGTGGAACTTTAGGTTCTACAGGTGAGAAGCAAGACATCTGATTCAGTGTTCTCTGAGTGTAAATAGCAATTATTTCTAT
Organism: Pseudocheirus occidentalis; assembly: GCA_028646575.1. Lineage (NCBI taxonomy): Eukaryota > Metazoa > Chordata > Mammalia > Diprotodontia > Pseudocheiridae > Pseudocheirus > Pseudocheirus occidentalis. The sequence continues at coordinate 444 of JAQQSW010013934.1, forward strand.
TCTGTCCAGAAACCCTGAGGGTTTTCTCCCAGATTAATTTTTTTAGTAGGTAAAAGAGATCATTGTTCCCCTTGTTTGCTTAGCCTTAATCATGGGCATTACCTCAGACAAACTGAGGCCTGGGAAAGTCCTTAATTTATAAAGGAGAAGATCTCCCACTGTATCCAGAGCTATATACAGTTATCCTTATCTATGTCTTACCACTGAACCCAGATGGCTCTGGAGGAGAGAGTAAGGCTTGCCCAGCCTAACCTCACTTAAATCCAATTCATTTGCCAGTGAACACACCACCTTCCTGATATCATTGATCCCCTTCAAAAACAAAGGACAAATTAAAACAAAATAACAATTCCTACTGAGATTAAAGGTTTTAGAAGAAGAGAATTTGTAACTATCACCAGGGGGAAAGAAATCTCAGGCTTATCTCTTTACAGTACTTAGTTCAAACATCTTCTAATTCTCTTTTCAACTGCATTGACTTCCACTACAAAAGAGTCTCAGGGTGAGCTGGCTTTCACCACCTAGGAACTTAGGAGGTTGAGGGAGATATTTAAACAGTAACTTTTTAAGTCATTAGAAAACTGGTTAATGATTATGTGATCAAATGACATTAATGTGGATTATCTTTCTATGGGAGATTTCACCCAGTTTGAGAATTTTATAGAGGAGTAACTCTTTAAAAAAATTAACTAAATCTGTTAGAGATGGCGGTGGTTAGATATTTCTCTTTGTGGTCAAAACTTTTGCATACCAAGGCCCCACAAAAATGAATGCCCCCTTCAGCCAGTTCTTCAATAGAAGACAGGGAAGGAAGGTGTGAAAGTTCTAAAAGAGATGAGTTCATAAAACTGGATTTAAGCCCCTCCTCTCCACAGCCTCTTATCCCATAAGCACAGTCTGTGTCAGGTATAATTAGATCCTATATTTGGGGCAGAGTTCCAGCTAAATGGGGTCAGATTTTAGCTATGAACCTTCCTTATCAAACCATATAGGTCTTTGAAAATGAACTGGTGAATTTGACACCGGAGATTTGGACAGCTCAGAAAATTGACTTGGAAAAGACAATTGTCTTTACAAACGGGTGCTCTGGGGATGATGGGAACAGGCACAGTGCCAAGCACCACATTAAATGGGTTGAAGGTGATGATGCTTTCTCCCACAAGGAGTCTTGAGTGTGGATATTAAATCATGGTAAACAAGAAGATGATGGATAGTCATCTGACAGATGAATTAGTGAGATTCTCTCAGGATATCTGGATCCAAAGCAGTATGGGTCCTTCTTCTGCTACAGCGAAACTAAGGACATCCCTAAGAACTAATAAGCTACCTGGTTATTCCGATCCTTAGTATAAGTGCCTTTGCATGAGGGGCAAGGGCTATTCTAACTGTACCAACTCTAGAGGACCAGAGATCATATGCTTCAGTCACAATTCATTTGAAAAATGTGGAAGGGGACACCAAATAAATAAAGAGCAGCTAGATACCACAAGCTGACATACTATTATATTGGAGGAGCAAGTGAATTAATAAGGAATATTAGGAGGAACATCACTAAGGAATAGAATACACTTTATTAAGTGGAGGTGATTTTAAGACCCTCAGTGTCACAGTTGTGGTAGACTAATGAATTTGAGTGTACAGGAATGGATATTCTTCAGAACAGATGAAGTGTCTACATAGGCACATAAGGCAGCTGATAATAATGTTTTGATGAGCAGAATAAAACAGAAGCCCTCAGAGTAGCCTGAATTATCTTGTATGATTAATATTCAAAAATATTATTTCTAGTGCCTCACCAATGCCTTGTTCTTTATTTCTGTGACTGATTCTAGTTAGGAACAGGTTCTTTTATGGATGAAGAAATTCAACATGGCTTCATAATCCTTCCTTAGAATTACTTGGATTCCCTTTTATATTGCCAGACTTTGGAGAAAAATATGATTTGGTTCCCATTTCCTGAGGCTGATGATGATGTAATATTGATTTAGCTGGATGACTCCATTTTGGAAGAGGCAATAGGTCAATTGGTGGCTCATATGAGAGACAAGGGGTTATGATTAGCATCAAGGAAATTCAGAGTCCAGCCTATTCATTGGTTTTGGTTTTGGTTTTTTTGGTAAATACATTGAATTGGAAAATCTACTAACCATAATGATCCAACATGTGGTGATGGACAGTAATATATCTTAAAACAACTCTATATCATGGGAGGCATCAGCAAGGAGGACCTCCATTTGTAAAACAGAGAAACTGTTGGTTATCTTATCTTCTTCTTACCAGGACCATTTATTATTTATTTATTATTTATTAGCATAAATAAAATTTATTTAGTATAAATAAGTTAGTATAGATGAGTATAATTATTATAAATTTAAAAATAAATCTCATCTGTCCCATCCTTCATGGCTCTCATTGACTATCAGACCACTGGAAGAACTTACCTATATCCTCATTCCTTAGTATATTCCTTTTTATTGGATTAATGACTATTGAAATCCTGTGGTATATAACTTGCCTGTGTGAAACTCAACCATTTGTGAATCAAACTAAATCATTTTTTTTCTCAAAAACTTAATCCTCATTGGTACTGGCAAATTGGACTAGTGGGGAAGGCAGAAAAGTAGGACTAGGAATAGCATGCAGTCAAGTCACAATTCTTTATGAATTAACACTAATTCCTGATTTATACATACATACATATACATATATACATATGTATGCATGATCTTGGCTGTACTATTTTCACTTAATAACAAAAGCCACCTGTATATTATCTGTTTTGTTAGAGGTACCACTTTATATCACACATCTCAATGGGCAGTTCTGAATGAAAGATGATGTTATGAGCCTGTGTTATCCAATCAGTAGCTCCAGGGGCACAAAAATGGGCTAACTACTCCTTTGCAAAAGCAGCATAATGAATAGCTCCCTCAGGATGATTATAGCTCCAGAATCCTAATGACCATTTAATGGTACCACCTGTCTGTGCCTACTAAAGACTATATCTGGCTGATCTCCAACAACATAGGTCTTACATGATCATAGAGACCAAGAAGAAGACATTTCTGAAAAACCAGTTTTATGTCTTCTGAGGCTATCACTGGTTCTGGGCTACATATTAAAGAGACAGTCTTGTGTATATTTGATAAGTAAAGGCCATCAACATACAAGTCAGGGAATGTAGGTTTTCTTGAACTCCAAAGTCCAATAAGCCTCTGAGTTTCCTTTTTAAACTGGGGATAGGGGGTTCATAGAGATATCATGTACCCTGTGTGGAATTGAACATTAAAGTGGATGTTTTTTATGAAAATGACAAAAATCTGAGTTCATCATAAATACAGGAGCTGTAATTCTGTGATATGGCCTGTGTAGAACCATATGATCCCCTAACTTAGAGACAATGTTCCTTATACTAATTGGAATATCCATCTTTGAAACAGAAATATGATATGAGCTTACATTTTCGATAGCCTGCCTCTAGAATTAAATATAAAGTCACGGCTTGACACTTAAAGTTCTTCATAAATTGACCCTTTTCTCATTTTCCGCATTCTTATACTTTATTCCCCCTTCATAGTCCATGATCTAGCTACACTTACCTATTTGCAGTTTCTTGAACCATCTCCCATCTCCATGTCTTTCAATTTGTTCTTCCCTTTCCTGGAACATATTATTACCTCATGTCCTTCATTGGTTTCAAGAACTGTTTCTGGAGAGCCCCTATTTGAATCCCCATTAGTTTTCCCTTTCAAACTACCTTAATTTCTCTGTCTCTCTCTCTCATATGTGTGTGTGTGTGTGTGTAAAAATGTATGTATGTATATAAAATACACACTATATATATATACTCTCATATATGTGTGTGTATGTGTACACACAAGAATATATATATATATATGTATTCTTGAATATACATTATTATTTGCCCTTTGTCCCCCTGATCAAAACTAATACCTCAAGAGGGTAGAGGTGTTTTTTGTTTATATATGCTTTTTGTGTTTTTACCACTGTCTATATCTAGCACTTAGCACAGAATTAGAACATTATTGCTTAATAAGTACTTATTGACTGATTTATTGACTGATTGATATTGACCAATTTCCTCCACTTATAAAAATAATGTTCCCTTACTAGAGATTATACATATCAGGAAATGCTAATTCAGTGCTGGTTCATCTGTCCTTATAGCAACCACATTAGGATTTTTATGGAAGTAGGGGACGGAGCCAAGATGGAGGCATAGAAGGAGGAAAAGTCTGCAGCTCCCACATAGCTACCTCAAATACCCAGAAAATGTGACTCTAAACAAATTTTAGGGCTCCAGAACTCACAAAAGTACAGAAAAACACATCTCCTGTTGAAGGCAGCTCAGAAGGTGGGGCAGGAAGAGCTCATTGCAGCAAGCTGGGAGCTGAAACAAGTCTGGCCTGAGACTGTGGCTTGGCCTCGGGGCAACCAGGATAAGCCTCAGCTGGAGCCTTCAGGAAAGTGGATAAGCAGCAGCTATGGAGATTTCCAGAATTATCAAGCCATAAGAAATAAGGACTAAGTGAAAGGTTAATGGCTAAATTGGGGGAGAGGGTCTGGCTAAACTTCCCTTAGGGTAAGGAAGCAGCAGAAGCAGCGGCATACATATACATGAGTATGTGTGTATATGAGTTCATAGAGGGCACAGGCTCAATTGAATAGGAAGGATGATATTCTAAAAGGTGAAATTCTGAGATGGAAGAAGAATAGAATGAGAGGAGACAGGGAGAGACAGAATGGGATTAATCATCTCATATAGAAGAGGCAAGGGATTACTGTTACAATGGAGGAGAAGAACAGGAAGATAAAAGGGAAAGAAGGGTCAACCTTACTCTCATTGAATTTGGCTTAGGGAAGGAATGACAAGGAAAGAATCACAGTATTCTAAACTGGGTATCTTGCCACATAGGAGAGTAGGGGGGATGGGGATGAAAGGTGGGATGATGGAGGGGAGGGCAGGGGGATAGGGTTGTTGGAAGCATGCACTTCTGAAAAGGACAGAGCCAGGGTAGAAAATAGAACAAGGGGGGAACAGGATAGGAAGGGGGGATATATAATAAGTCTTTCACAATAGGTCCATTGTGCAGATGTTCTGTGTTAGTACACATGTACCCCCTGTATTGAATTGCTTGTCTTTCCAGTGGGGGTGGGTGATAAGGGAGGAAGAGAAAGAATCTAGAATTTTGAGTTCTATAATAAAATGTTTAAAATGCATATATACATATATATATATATATATAATTATTATTATTATTATTAACTACATGCAAGTGGGAATTAAGATATACAGGAATTGGGGTAGGGAGATCCATCTTGAACTACCAGAAAGCCAGAGGGGCTATGGGGGAGGACATAGGAGAGAGCAGATTGGGGGAAGGGTTATATAGTGGGATGGCTGTTTTGGGGGGTTGGGTGGGGAAAAGATGGGGAGAAAATTTTGTAAATCAAAATCTCATGGAAATGAATGATGTAAACAAGAAAATAAATAAATGAAAATTATGATAAAAAAAGATTTTTATGAAATACTCTTCGTCCTTATCCTCTTAACTCTTACATGATTTATTCGGACCAAGATATCTATTTTATTGCAAAACCAGTGAGAATTGTCCTTATGCTGCTACATTTGTTGCAGTTTTTCCTCTCCTATTCTGTTATTATGTTACTTGCATGATATATTCAAGAATGTATTAAAAAAAACATTTTCACCATACCTCTGATTATCAAGGTTGGATGTTCCTCCTCCCAGAAACTATACTAGTGATAAATCAACACAACTATAAGATGTGAGAGGAGGAAACTCTGGTTCGGTGGTTTCTTGGCCAAGATAATCTAGAAAGACTCATTTGATAGCGATTAACTTTTTTTTTGGTAATGGTCCTAGTCAACTGTCTCTATCTGATAGTTATTCTATCACCTTGTGTAGAGTATTCTGGGCTTTGGAAGTTTCTGCTTCCTTGGTAAGTTTTATATGACCTGGGGGAAATGTTGGTATCTCCCTGAATTGCCAGTTCTTTTCTCCTCCAGTATGTCAGGCAAATCTTTCCTAGGAAGTGTTTGTAGGATCTAGTTGGAAAATTATTGGGAAATGGTTTGCTATTTAATCATTATGGGCGTGTGTACAACTGTATTTTTATAAGAGTATCTTAAAACCTAAAAGACAAGAGATCTATTAGACTACTTGGCAATAATTCTGAATTGCTGGTTGAAGGAGATGGGTAATCTTCAGCTAACTCCCAAAGAAGAGTGAGTTACTCCTCATTAGAGGACTCTTAAGAGAGCAAAAAATTAATATTGTCTCCCTAATATATCTCCAAAGGTAAAAACCAAATGAACAAATAAAAACCAACATTGACTTATGGACTAGGGAATACTGAGCAAATAGAGGGACAAATGAATCCAAGTATTAACTCAGGAACTTGGACATGTTGCATGCAAAAGTCTTATACCTATTCAACTATTCTACTGGGAATTGGTGACAGTGTTGAAAGTATTGTCATTTATGCTTAGACTTGATGTTCTTTATACCTCTAGTCATCATTGGTGTTTTTACAAGACACCTATTTTAACTGACCTTTACATTATTAACTATGCTGTATACATTATGATTTTTTTGCCCAATACAGGTTTGTTTATTTAAGTTAATTTACTTACTTTTAGTTTTCAACATTCACTTCCATAAGTTTTAAATATTCACCCCCTCTCTTCAGTCTTCCCTCCCCAAGATGGCATGCAATATGATATAGGCTCTACATATACATTCCTATTAAACATATTTTCACATATTGTATCGAAGAATTATAATGAATGGGAGAAACCACTAGGAAAAGCAAAACAAAACCAAACCAAAAACCCAGTCTATTTTGCTCTGTATTCAGACTCCATAGTTATTCCTTTGGATGTGGAAAGCATTTTTCTATAATGAGTCCTTTAGCATTAATGTAGGTACTTGCATTGCTGAGAAGGGTCAAGTCTATCAAAATTGCACACTGTGGCTGTTACTGTGTACAATGTTCTGCTCACTTCATTCAACATCAGTTCATATAAATCTTTCCAGGTTTTGCTGAAGTATGTCTGTTTATCATTTTTTATAGCACAATAGTATACTAATACATTCATGTACCACAACTTTTTCAGCCATTCTCCAATTGATGTACCTTCGCTCAATTTCCAGTTCTTGGCCACCACAAAAGGAGCTGCTACAAATATTTTTGTACATGTGTATCCTTTTCCCATTTGGATGATCTCTTTGGGATACAGTCCTAGAAGTGGCATTACTGGGTCAAAGGGTAACCCCATTTTATAGCCCTTTGGGTATTGTTCTAAATTGCTCTCTAAAAGGGTTAGATCAGCTTATAGGTATACCAACGATGAATTAGTGTGCCAACCTTTCCCATATCTCCTCCAAAATTTATCATTTCCCTGTTTTATCATGTTAGCCAATCTGATAGCTGTGATATAGTTCCTCAGAGTTATTTTGATTTTTATCTCTCTAACCAATAGTGATTTAGAGCATTTTTTTCATATGAGTATAGATAGCTTTAATTTTTTCTTCTGAAAACTGCCTGTTCATGTCCTTAGACCATTTATTACTTGGGCAATGATTTGTATTCTTATAAATTTGACTCAGTTCTCTATTTATTTTAGAAATGAGGCCTTTATTGTAGATACTAGTTGTAAAAGTAATTTTCCAGTTTTCTGCTTCCCTCCTAATCTTGGTTTCATTGGCTTTGTTTGTGCAAAAACTTTTCAATTTAATGTAATCAAAATTATCCATTTCACATTTCATAATGTTCTCTATCTTTTGTTTGGTCATAAATTCCCCCATTTTCCATAAATCTATCAGATAAACTGTTTCTTGTTCCCCTAATTTGTTTATAGTATCAGCCTTTATGCCTAAATCATGCATCCATTTGGACTTTATTTTGGTATATAGTAAATTGTGGTTTTCAAAAGACTTTTTGTAATTATGAAAGTATTCGTATTAATCCCCTCCTCAACTATTATTTATATTAGTATTTTTCCTAAAGTCAGAATTTGTATAACCATTTAATGTTTTATAACCATTTATGCTAGAAGATCATTTGGAATAATTTTGGAATCTAGGTGGGATGTGGTAGCAATGGCAACTGTTTTACATAAACTAGACTTTTCAATTTGAAGGACCAAGAAGACCATTCTTTGGATTTACTTAACCTAGTGGACTAAGGTTTGATTGATTTTCCTTCATTGCCATCTAGTACTTTGGAGATTAAGAAGAATTCCTACTAACTTATTGAGAAGTCTTTTTGACTTGGAATTGCTAACGTGATGGTGAATGCAAGAGGTAGCGGAAAATAGTATTTCATGTTGTCAAGTGAAAATTTTATCCTTTTAAATTTTATTCTATAGATTTTTCTGATTGTTTATATTCCGTCAGTGTTACATTACATTCCAAACTAAAATCTGAATTATTGGACTTACTTGAGTTAAACTTTGATACAAATAGTTGACATTTTTTTTCCATTTAGATCACAGCTCATCAATTCCAGCCATACAAGTATGATCTTATTGATATACTGTAACTACTGTAAAACCCAGTGTACTTGGTGCTTCTCTCTACTTTTTTTTTCTTTTTTTTAAGCACTGAATCAACTCTGGAAATGAAACTTGCATGTAAGTGCTGTATGGCTTTCTTTGGTACCTGTTGGACCAAGGGCCTTGTGTGATTTTGAAAGTACCAAGAGAAAACATGCAGGAAAAATTAGACCAGAAATACAAGGGGATAGGACAATGGGGAGATCTAATCTTTTAGGTTCACTTGTCTGGCACTCCAAAAGGAAGATCTTCCTCTACCAGCAAAAACTTGTCCATTCCAAAGATCTTGACCTGTAATAATAGAGGTCTTTTGCTACCTTGGGTAAATGTGGCTTTCATATTTCAATTTCAATGGAACAAAGGAAAAATACAGTCAGACATGTACTTTCTACAAAGCTGTTTAAAAGAGTAAACCATTTTCTTCCAGCTAAGAGTGATTATCCAAGTTGAGAACAATTGTGTTCTGTACTTTATTTAACATTCACTTCATATTTCACAAGTTGTAAACCCCAGGGAATTAAAACATTAGCTAAAACAAATGATAAGTGGAAAATGTGAATGAAGAATGAAAATTGCTTTAACAAAAGCAACCTCAGGGAGATAGTGTCTATGTAGCAAATAATTGAAAGAAGAAACAGTCCCAGCCATGGTTTTGTGTCACTTTTCAAATAAAATGTGGTCCTCACCTCCTCTCTAAATGTTAATGTCAGGGAGCAAGATTATCATCTGCCTTCTGGACCAAACATATTAAGCTAGACTTTTGCTACATATCTAAAACTATGACAGTATCCCACATTCTTCAGAAAATGCTGGCACTCCCACAAGCAGAGAATTTTAGAGTACTCACTCATGCTTCATTTATGGGTCATGCAAAAGAGATGTGTGTATGTTGTTTCTCCAGATAAAAGGGAGGTTTTGTAAGACACAACACTATTTCATTTTGTCTTTATACTCAGTGCCATAGTTGTTGGTGTTTAGTCATGTCTGACTCTTCATGACCCCATTTGGGCTTTTCTTGGCAAATATTCTAGAGTCATTTGCCATTTGTTTTGCCATTTGCCTTTTCCTTCTCCAGATGAAGAATTGAGGCAAACAGGGTTAAATGACTTGTTCAGGGTCACACAGCTAGTGTCTGAAGCTTGATTTGAGCTCATGAAGAGGAGTCTTCCTAATTCCAGGCCCAGTACTGTATACACTATCCACACAACTACCCTCCTCAGTGCCTTAGTAAATACTTAATCAGTGTCTTTTAATTCATTTATTCTTCTATGGGGAGTGTTTTTGCTCCCTCCAGCGATGGTGGCAAAGCATAAACAAAACCCCCAAAAGCACAAGATATCTTTTAATATTGATTCAGCATTTTTACCCTCTCTACCAGGCAAAGTTGTTGGAGAGTTGTGTTGGGGTGTTCTGGAGGCAATTCAAACTGGCTCACAGCTTGTTAAATTTTCAGTGTGGGCAATTACGTATCAGAAATAGGCAACTGTAACAAGTCAGGGCTTTATAAACGCTTTGTTGCTTAAAGAATTTAAAGAAAGTATTATTGATGCACATTAAACTTAAAAGTATGTCCGGAGAACCTGGTTGTTAAATCTTTACCAGTCCACTCACTCTATAATGACCTCTAGTAATTATTTCAAGTTGCCATTTCAATTCAATCCTTATTTTTTATTCATTTATTTATTTTCTTGTTTGCATCATTAAATCCCATGAGATTTTGAGTTACAAATTTTCTCCCCATCTTTCCCCTACCCAACACCTCAAAACAGCCATCCCACTGTATAACCCCTCCCCCAATCTGCTCTCTCCTATGTCCTCTCCCTCACCCCTCTGACTTTCCTGTAGGGCAGGAAGAATTTCCCTACCACAGTGCCTGTATATCTTAATTTCCAGTTGGATGAAGATAATAATAATTAAAATATATATACATTATATATATACACATATGAATTTTTAACATTTGATTATAGAACTTTAAATTCTAGATTTTTTTCCCTTCCTCCCTTGTCTTCCACCCCCACTGGAAGGACAAGCAATTCAATACAGGCTGTACATGTATGATTACTCAGAACATCTTCACAGTGGGCATATTGTGAGAGACTGATTATATGTCCCTCCTTCCTATCCCGCCCCTCCCCTTGTTCCATTCTCTACCCTGCCCTTGTCCCTGTCCCTTTACAGAAGTGTATACTTCCAGCAACCCTCCCCCTCATCCTCCCCTCCCCTCCATGATCCCACCTCTCATCCCCATCCCCCCTACTCTCCTCTGTGGCAAGATACCCAGTTGAGAACTTATGCCATTCCTTCCCTAAGCCAAATTCAAGGAGAATAAGGTTAACCCTTTCCCTTTTGGATTCCTCTTCTTCCTCTCCATTGTAACAGTTATCCCTTGCCTCTTCTATATGAGATGATTAACCCCATTCTTTCTCTCCCTGTCTCCTCTCGTTCTAATCCTCTCCCTCCTCAGAATTTCACCTTTTAGAGTATTGTCCCTTCCTATTCAATTGATCCTGTGTCCTCTATAAACTCATATATACACATACTTAGATGTGTTTGCATGCATGTATAAACCCTCCTATGTAGACATATGTGTATGTATATGTATATATACATTTGTATTCCCTTCATCTATCCTCATACTGAGAAAAGTTTCAGAAGTTACCATTATTGTTTTTCCATGTAAATAGTTCAACTTTGATAAGCTGGTTATAATTTCTTTTTTATGTTTGCCTTCTCATGCTTCTTGTATTTGGGTATCAAACTTTCTTTTCATTTCTTTTTTTTTTCAGCAAGAATGTTTGAAAGTCTTCCACCTCACTGAATGACCCTATTTTCCCCTGGAACATTGTCTTCAATTTTTCTGGGTAGGTGATTCTTGGTTTTAGTCCTAGCTCCCTTGATCTCTGGAATATGAAATTCCAGCCCCTTTAAGTCCCCATTGTAGAAGATGCTAGATCCTGGGTTATCCTAATTGTGTTTCCACAGTATTCAAATTGTTTCTTCTTGGCAGCTTGTGATATTTTCTCCTTGATCTGGGGACACCAGAACCTGGTTATAACATTCCTAGGAGTTTTCTTTTGGGGATCTTTTTCAAGAAGTGATTGGTGAATTCTTTCCAGTTCTATTTTGCCCTCTTGCTCTAAAATATCAGGGCAATTTTCCT
>JAQQSW010013935.1:0-12207 GCA_028646575.1 Pseudocheirus occidentalis
AACATTTTAAACACAAAAATGAAAATCAAAGAATGAGAAAAAAGAGAGGGAGGATGGAAGGAAGGAAGGAAGGAGAGAAAAGAAATTAAGAAAATGAAGGGAGAGAAGAAAGGAAGGAAAAGAGGGAAGAAAAGGGAAGGAAGGAAGGAAGGAAGGAAGGAAGGAAGGAAGGAAGGAAGGAAGGAAGGAAACTTTTCTTCTCTGCCTCCATTGCAAGACCTTCTTCAACTTTGGGAACACAATGCTCTCCACAATGTGGTCAAAGGCAACGAGTGCCATTTTCCAGGGGGTTTTATCCTTTTGAGTCTCATAGAGTGAGGGGAACTAGGTTGTTGGAGCAAGCTCCCTAAGCCAAGTCTTCTGCTTCCAATTCTAGCTCTTTTCCCATAGTCCAACACTGCCTCTCCTCTCCCAGGTGCTTGGCTGACCTCTTCAACTGTTGCAATTCTTGCAACACCTTCCAACAACAAAAAAAACAAAATGCTTAAGTTCAGCATGAAAGCCTTAAATCAGTGGTTCTCAACCTTCCTGATGCTGCCACCCTTTAATACAGTTCCTCATGTGGTAGTGATCTCCCACCATAAAATTATTTTTGCTGCTGCTTCATAACTGTAATTTTGCTACTGTTATGAATCACAGTGTAAATATATGATATGAAGGATGTATTTTCATTGTTACAAACTGAACATAATCCACAGGTTGAGAACCACTGCATATTGCCATAGAAAGGAAGGAAGGAGTAAGCATTTACACAGCACTTACAGTGTGCCAGACACTGTGCTAAGTTCTTTTTCACAAATATTATCTCTTTTGATCCTCACAACAATCCTGTGAGATAGACACTATTGTTTTTCCCATTTTACAGGCAGAGGAAATAAAAGTTAATAGAGATTAAATGACTTACCCAAGGTCACATGAGCAGCAAATATCTGAGGCCACATTTGAATTCGGGTCTTCCTGAACTCTATTCTCTTTGATTCACCAGCTGCCTTAAGGAGCTGCCTCTGAATAATTCATCCTAAAGATACTGATCTTCATGTTTAACTCTTCCAAGAAATTTTGTTAAGGAAATAGTCTTGTGGTGCCCATATTTGGGTGAGTTTTGTTTGAAAAGACCTCTAGACCTCCATAGTTGTGTTGTTCGGTCATGTTTGACTCTTTGTGACTCCATTTGGAATTTTCTCAGCGAAGATATTGGAGGAGTTTGCCATTTCCTTCTCCAACTCATTTTACAGATGAGGAAACTAAAGCAAACAGGGTTAAGTGATTTGCCCTGGGTCACTCAGCTAATAACAGCCTGAGGCTGGATCTAGAACTCAGGTCTTCTTGACCCCAGTTCCGGGAGCTCATTTAGACCTAATCTTTAGTTCTGAAGGACTGGAAATAAAATTAGGATGAATGGGTGGAAGTTACAGAGGAAGATTTAAGTTTAAGAGAAGGAAAAATTTTCTAGCAGTCGGAGCTGACTAAAGTGGCCTCAACGGTAGTGTGTTCCCCCTCTCTAAAGATGTTCAAGCAATAACTGAATAACCATTCATAAGCAGTGATGTGGAGGGGATGTTTATAGAAGTACAAGTGAGGCAAGATGGATCCTGAGGTTTGTCCCCACTCTGAATGGCAGAGAGAGAGCCAGAGTTAAGTCAGGATCTGAGTTCAAATCCTGTCTCATACACTTATTAGCTACTATGGATAAGTTGCTTAACCTAGCCATTAAGTGTTAATCTTTGCTTCAGTTCTCTCATCTGTAAAACGAGGGGTTTGGCCTAGATGACCCCTGAGGTTTCTTTTAGCTCCAAGTCCGTAATCTTGTAATTTTGTTGTTCTGTTGTTTCAGTCATGTCTGACTCTTCATGACCCCATTTGGGGTTTTCTTGGCAAATATATTAGAATGGTTTGCCATTTCCTTCTCCAGATCATACCTATTTTACAGATGAGGAAACAGTGGCAAACAAGGTTAAGTGACTTGCCCGGGGTCACCCAGTAGTGTGTGTTTGATGCCAGATTTCAATTCAGGAAGATGAGTCTTCCTGACTCCAGGCTAGCACTCTCTCCAGTGTGCTGCCCCACCTAGCTGCCCCAATCCTGTTTTAATCCAACAATCCAGGGAAATCCTGTAATCCTTTATCTGAAAGCTTTGTCTTCTACTAAAGAACTGCCCAGCACCTCAGATCAGGTGAGAAGTTAATAAGATGAGCACTTTTTCCAGAGCCCAAGAAATCACTGTTCATGCAATTTCCTGCTCTGTCTATAGGGAAGAATGGACCTAATGGGAGACATTCCACAGTGAGATTTGAGATCTTGATCCACTATTTCTTTTCAGAAGTCTACTCAATAACCTTCCTGGCTATTTGTCTATAGGACTGAAGGGGGGGGGGCAGAGGAGGATGTTGTAGAGATGCCAACATGTTCTCTACTGGTACAGTCTGCAAACCTTTAGAAAAGAAAGTTAGACTTTCCTATCCCAAATGATTCTTGATGATGCCTTTCTGTAAGATCAGCAGTGAATATCTACCTGACCCAACTTTCTGCTATAGGCTTCCTCTAGGTCTTTTAATATTTTAAGTACCAGAGCAATGTATGGATCCCTTTCTCTTGACTGGTCCAGCCTCCCTAATTGTGGGTCTCTTGATTTACAAGGTCGATTCTTTTTGCACTATACTGTCCTTGCCCAGCATGGCTCATGCTGCCTATTAACAATACAAGTCTTCCAAGAGTTTTGGTTTGTTCACAATTTGGAGTGTTGTTTTGGTTGTTTGCATTCAAAAAGTTCTATTTCCTAGGGTAGAGAATATCCAAAGATTGAGAGAGCAAGTCAATGTTGACTCTTAGAAGAAGTTAGCTGGAATCAACTTTTTTGAGGTCATCAAATTAAAAGCAAAAAAAAAAAAAGATAAGCATTTTAAAAGGCCTTGAAGTATGTGGATAGCGCCTGTCTAAGTCCAGTTAATGAGCTCTGCTTATTCTAGGAGTCATTTACCATTAGCCAGATCACTCCCACTAATACTACAATTGACCAGATAATGTTGACACTGTCTCAATTTTGAATTGTAGTCATAATTCACACAAAAATTATAAAACTATATGATTTTTCTATCTAGATAAAAACATTTGAATTATCTACAATATCTATAAAAACATTTTCAACTCACTGAAGCTAAAAGAAAAAACATTTATTAATTCACCTTTACATAGGGCTTGATTGTTACAAAATGCTTTCTATAAATTATCCCATTTGAACTTCTCAGCTTATTTTATTTACAGTTATCTACTGCACTATACATTCTGCAGGTGGGACATACTTAGGAAAGGCTACAAAGATGGATTAGTCTTACCCAGAATCACATAACTAGTTACAAGTGAGGCTGAGATTCAAATCAAATCTTGTGATCATTCTACAAATGGTTCCATATCGTCTTGTTCCATTCTCTAATTCCTAATCCTACTCCCAAAGCTGACTGTGATTTCCTGCTTACCTTGTTCCCTTCCCAACTTCTCCCCAACCAAACAATAATAGCAAAACAAGCCTATGTTTCATTTGAGTCCCTATAAAAATTGAGTCTCTATAAAATTCTTCTTTTTTAAATCCCCATCCAGACCTTCCTCTCTGCTGCCTTTCCAAAATTGACCACCATGGTTCATTTAAACAAAGATAAGTTGTTTAAAAAAGAAAAATTTAATTTTTTTTCATTATCCATCCTGGTTGAGTTACACTATTCTGATGAGGAAAGTTCTAATATCAAGAGGCTTGACTTATTAACAGTTACCACCAGGGATTATATCTAGGTAACCCAAGACTGAAAGTCCAATGGTATGGGACTCTCTCCTCTTTTGTGAAGATCAATGACCTACATTTATGCAAGGGGCAGGGTAGAACTGGCAAAAAATGGGGAGTGTAGAGTAAGAGATTTGGTCTCTTCAAGCTCTTAGGATACTTCTAGTTTTCCACATCAAGAGAAAAGGCATTAGCAAAGATAATCTTTCTTCAGGGCCATGAATGGAGAAAGATCAGGAAGAAGACCACATGTGGAATTTTGATCATGTCTTTATGCTTAGTTAGCTACACTAAATACTTCAGGGATTCCCACTTTGGGTGAGACTCTCTTGGTAGAATGGAGCTATCTCACTCCCAATGAGAAAACTTCTTCAATCTGTATTGTCCAGTATGTATATTTTCTCCAATTTCTATTTTGCTATCAACTCAGGTAATTTTTGTTTTTTGCTATTTGCTATGTGTGTTCATTGTGGAACTAACTCTACTATTTGGTAGGAAGTAAGTAAAACTTTGCATATAAAGCTTAGGGTCTCCCTTTTGTGTATTTTGGAACAGTGATTAGGAGTTTATATTGAACCCAAAAATTACTTCCCCATGAGTAATAATATTTAAGGACATAGGTATAATTCAAAACTGGTGACCCTTCTCTCTGAGGAGAACAGAGAAGCCAACCTCTACCTTACCATCCTGGCAATGAATTCAAGTGTCCCTCAGAGATTTAGAGGAAACGATGCTAGAGATGTCTATTCCTGACTCCCTGGGAGCCACACACAACAGCCCCCAGCCCTTGTTACATCTGGTATAAATTTACTTCAGGGGTTTTCCTTTGGTGCCTTGGAGACATATAAAGGCTTTGGAAATCATTTGAGAGAAATTTAGGAAGCATGCCTGCTCCTAAGAGTCAAGAAAACAGGCTCTATCAATTAAACTATCAATAGAGACTAGGGTTCTAGTCTCTTCTTCACCATCTTTCTTCAAATGATTTTACCATTTATAGTTTAATGTTTTTGTGCTTCACTTTCTCTATTTATAACACAGACAATAAAGTCAACCTCCCTATTGAACAACTCTCTGAAATCTTTCCCTAGAATTAATCTTAAGATAAAAGCAGCTAGCACAACCTCGTGTAGCTAGGGAGGTGTTTAATAAATTGCCATTGATGGTAGAGAAACAAAAGTTCATTGGGGATCAGTGGTAGGATAAATGAATCCATTCTAAGGAAGTGTGATATAGTGGGAAGGACATGAAATCAGAAGATCCTATCTCTGGCATTAATTATCCACATGACCTTAGGCAAATGGCTTGATGTCTCCAAACCTCAGCTTCCTCATATTTAAATTGTGAGTGTTAGAGAATGAGACTAGACTAAAGGATCCCTAAGGTTCTTTCCAAACTTCAATCCTATGTCCAGGGGGTGATCAAGAACAACCTGAAAATGTCCCTTTATATAAGGTATGGATATCCCAATTGAGTTAAGTAATAGGGAAGTGCTATAAAGTAGAAAAAGCACTAGACCAGCTCAGTATGGAAATGGGTACAAACTCCACCTTCAACCCTTAGGAACATTTGACCTTGGACAATTCACTCTTGTCTGGACCTCTGTTTTGTCACCTGTAGAACAGGAGTAGTCCTTCCCCTTCTCTTAGATTTTATTGTGAAGCTGAGCCAGTCCGACACAAGCCAGGCAGAGATCAGAGCTGAGGGACTATGCTTAGAGAGAACCAATGAGTCCCTGGTGAGTGCAACCTGTGGAGCTTCACAGGGAACCCTTGGGATGCATAGGCTTTACCTGGTCCACACTCCATCAAAAAGCTATTATCAACGATTCATGTACATGTACGTGTTGTGTCATTCCCTGCCCCCTAAAATAGTTCCCTGAGGGAAGGGATTATTTCTTTTCTCTATTTACATCCCAGAACCCAGCACAGTGCCTGAGAAAGAGGAGGCACTCAATAAATGCTTGTTGTTCTCAGTGGGGATCAAACCTTGAAGAGGAGAATGTCTTCAGACCTTTCTTGGTCAAAACCTGGTCTAGATCAGCATTTCTCAGTATTTATATATGTATTTTCAGACTTTGGTCTCCAGACTCTTAAAAATTATTGAGGACCTCCAAAAGCATTAATTTATGTGAATTATGAGCAGCTAGCTGGCACAGTGGATAGAATGCTGGAACTGGAGAAAGGAAGACCTGAGTTCAAATCAAACCTCGGACACTAGATGTGTGTGACCCTGGGCAAGTCATTTAACCCTGTTCACCTCAGTTTCCTCATCTGTAAAATGAGCTAGAGAAAGATATGACAAACTGCTCCAGTATCTTTGCCAAGAAAATCCAAATGGAGTGGACACAACTAAAAATGAAACAGCATATGGATTATATTTATAAATATTTATTTGCCACATTCAAAATTAAAGTTGATTTTAAAAATTTGAAATATTTCTTCACTAATTTATTTAGAAACAATAAACAAATTCATTACATGTGGACATAAGCAATATATTTTTTAATGAAAAAGTATAGGAATATATAAAAATGAAAAGGTAGTGTTTTACAAATTTTTGCAAATTTCTTTGATGTCTAGCTTAAAAGAAGATAGATTAATTCTCATATCTGCTTCTGCATTCAGTCTCTTCAAATATATTGTTGTGGTAAAGTATATGAAAAAAATCTGAGCTCACCTAGATAAGTAGAGAAAAAAAGGAAGAATATTTGAATATGCAAACAGTATCTTAGCATTATTATGAAAGTAGGTTTCACCCTGATGGCTCCCTGAAAGGGTTTTAGGGAGCCCCAGAGGTTTGAGGACCATATTTTGAAGGCTGCTGGACTGGGGGTTCTTTTTTTTTAATTCGTGGATTAAACAAGCATTTCCTTAATATGGTATAATAAAAAAAGATGATTGCACAGGAAACTGGAAATCCATTATGTAAAACTTGCTATTCCCTTCAAATATATAATAAAGTTATTGTGTAAATTTCCCTTTTTCTTCCCCTCCACCTTAGAGATGGCTACCTTTAGATACAATTAGGTGTGCATGTATATGTGTAGATTATATATGTAAAATTATTATATATATATATATATATATATTTCTATTTACCAGTTCTTCCTCTGAATGTAGATGGTATTGTTCTTCATATGTCCTTTATAGTTAATTTGTATATTTATAATAAACAAAATAATTTATTCACTCAAAGTTGTTCTTAACACAATATTGCTGTGACTTTATACAATGTTCTCTTGGTTCTGTTCAGTTTGCTCTTCATCATTTCTTTATATCATTATTGTCTGGGGGTTCTTAATCTGGTATCTCAAACTCCCAAGATTTTCCATCGAGAAACATGGATGGAAAGAATTACATGTGTCTTGTCCCTAGCCTCAAACTGAAACCTAACCTCTAACTTTTCATTTTCTTCAATTATTTAAAAACATTATTCTGAAAAAAAAGGCATCACCAGAAGACCAAAGGGGTTCGTGACACAAACTGACCTAAACTTATGATCCTATTGGTGATTGTAGCTCTTGGACAGAAATGTGGCTTCTAAATTTAGCTTAGCAATATGGCTTAAAATTGGGTCCATCAGTCTCTTTGGGCAAACCAAAGAAACGGCTTTCCCTTATCACAGAGACAATTTGCCCTTTAAACCCAATGAACAGATTCGGTTTATCTTGGCAAAAGTGTCCTCCCATATGCCTTCTGCCTGGCCTTGGCATGCAGAATTTCTGTGAATCACCTGAGCCAGTTTTGCATGTATAAAACAGAGAGGGAGAGGGGAAAGTGAGAAATGCCTGTCCCGGTGCACCCAGCTAACTGATCAGTCTTTCTCCTAAATCCTAAAGGAGTGGAGGGGAAGCTTAGTCTGCTATCCCATGCTTCTTTTGCATGCACAAAAAGTAATCTTGCTATTTTATCCATGAAGAAAAGCCCACAGGTGTGTGATAAGGACCTTTGTTCCAATGGGAAAGCAAGCAGCCAGCCACATCCCTCTTTGGCAGGAATTGATGTTCACTCCCCCAGCCTGCCAAGTATCCCAGCTGCTGCTCTGCTCATCTCTGTGCTGCTAAAGGCATTGCTTGCTTCAGAAGGAAGTATTCTGTTCAATGCACCACATGTTGGACAGGGAGAATTTCCCTTCTCTTTTTAAAAAGAGATAAAAGGAAAACTTCCCAGGCTCCATCTGTTCCCTTTTAGCTGTCAGCAAAGGCAAAGGGATGCTGATGATTTATTCAGAGAGGGTGAGTGACTTGGGTTGAGGGTCTCTTCAAATGCTTTTACTATTCCTTCTCTTCCCGAATCCTCTTGCTAGGCTTTCCTCTCCCTTCCTTCTTCACCCCACTCACCACCAGAGAAACCTGACTCCAGCTTGGGTAAATGACCACAGCCATAAGCATGGTATGTCTGCTGGTGTGCACATATGGCAATGTTAATCTGCTTGTTCAGTCTGGCAGAACACCAACTGTAATGAAGAGGAGAAAGGGCTGTGTAGTCTGGTACAGTTGAAGGTGTTTAATAATGCATTCCATCTCTCTGTCTTTTTTTTTGTTTTTGGGGGGTCATCATCTTACATTCAATTAGCTAGGACATTGAATGTTGAAGGGAAGTGTTTTTTCAATCCTCTCCTTTCCATCCTTTCCATTTGCCACATGCCTGATTATTTCCCATAACCTAAAGCCTCTCTACTACCCTCCTTCTGCCATGCAATTTTACTGGAAGGTATTGGCTTTAAGCTTATTGGAACTTTGTGGGAAATAAACTTACCCAGAACCCACATGCTTCCTTCTTGATATAAATTACACAGGGAGAACAATCATCAGCACCCATTGACCTAGAACTCAAGAAACTTGGGTTCTAGTGTTGGCCCTGCCACTTAGCCTTCATAACCTCGATGTCCTGTTCATTAAACAGGATTTGGTGTAAAAATCAAATGAGACAAAATAGGGGAAACACTTTGATTAACTATAAAGAACTATGCAAAATGTGAAATAGTTTATCATTATTCAATTCAAACTTAACAGATATTATTAAGCATCTATTATATTCAAGGTACCTGTGCTAGATGCTAGAAGACAAATCTGAATGACATCATACCTTCCCTCAAGAACCTTGCAATCTAATAGGAAGATATGAGGCATATCCATAATGAGATATTATGTAAGGTAAAAAAATGTTATCAGTGGGGCGGCTGGGTGGCGCAGTGAATACAGCCCTGGCCCTGGAGTCAGGAGGACTTGAGTTCAAATTTGACCTTAGACACAACACAAAAAAAACTAGCTTTGTGATCTTAGGCAAGTCACTTAAGCCCCATTTGCCCTACCTCCCCCCTCCAAAAAATAAAAGAGCAAAAAAAAAATGTTATCAGGGCAAAAGAAGAGATTCCATTAAAGTGATAACTAGAACATTTGAGGAGAGAGAAATGACTTTCAGTTGGGCAGACGAGAGAAAGCTTAATAGAGAAAGCCTTGATGTGCTTTAAAGCAACATTCAAATGTGAACTCATATTACCATCCCCACCACCACCATCATGCTCATTATTGTTTTGCCAGCATCTGGAGTATTACCAAGGAATCTCAGATTTCTGTGAAAACATATAATATTCTCTAATCCATAACTGGAAATGTTGCTCACTTGGACACACACACACACACACACACAGCCATATAAAGATCATCTATGATAGCTCTGCATTTGGAGTCAAAGCTGTTGGGTTCAAATCATACCTAGCTGCCTAGGTGGCTAGTTGCTTAACCTTACTGGGTCTCAATTTCTTCATCTGTAAAAAATAATTGAAAAAATTGAGACTGTATGAAAGAAAACCAAAAAGGCAGGGAGAGGAGAGGAAGAGAAGGAGAGGGAAGAACAAGAAGGGATAATGAACTTGTCTACAGACTTAAAAAGAGAGTTTTGCAATAATAAAAATGATGCTAAGAAAATTCCCCCTTTCAGATTCCCCTCTTGTCAAATATGTTTATTTTTATAACCACCATGGAGGTTGCTGGGCTATTGAAATGGGTGCTGTTAGACCAGGCAAGCCCTTGGCATCTGAGGAATCTGTGGATTCTATCAGGTCTCGAGGCACAACACAGTAGGAAGCTAAATGTAAATGTACCAAAAGTAGAAAGTCCAGAATGCAAATTCCAGCACATGAGTCCCTGTTCAGACTGACCCCCATCCCCACCCTATCTCTATGTCTTTTTCTTTCTCTTTGCCTTTGTCTTGTCTCTCTCTCTGTCTCTGTCTCTCTCTGTCTGTCTTTAATTCTCCCACACACAGATAGTGACCCTCAGAAGCATTAACTTGATTTTGGGGTAGATTCTGAATATTTGCCAAGAACTCTGGTCTCCTTTGATCCAGTTAAAGGTCTGGCTGTAAAGACCACATGAAACTATTGTCCTGGTAGGTTTCTGATATCCCTACTTGCTGAATACACTAAGGTCATGTGAAAAAAGATTTTTTTTTCAATTTTAAATTTTTGTTGTTGTTGTTGATTGTTAGGGCCAGTGCTATCCCATTCAAACAGTAACAGATTCCTGTGGGCTGCATATTTTTTTGCTTAGAAAACCACAAATTGACATTGTGTTCTGTTGTATTTTTGTTTATTTTGTTAAATATTTCCTAGTTACATTTTAATTGGGTTCAGGCTACACTAAGAGTGCTGTGGCTGGGACATGCTGTGGCTCACATGTGGCCTATCAGCCTGGGTCTGTATCTGACACCTGTTTTAGACTTGGGACACATTAAGAATGCATATCTCCCCTAAGAGAATGTAAAGCTTCTTGAGAAATACTGTTGTACTTCTGCCTTTGTGTCTCTTCCACTCACAGAGGCTGCATGGCAGAGTCTACAAAGGGCTAACCATGAAGCCAAAAAGAGCTAGGTTCAAGTTCTGCCTCAGACACTTACTAGCTTAGTGACCCAGGGCAAGTCATTTATTTTCTCAATGTTCTGGGCAACTCTCTAAGGCAGCAAGTTGCAGAAAACGTGTTGACCAGCATTGGCAGAGAGAGTCTCGTCATGGGGGAGTAGCAGGTCCAGCCCCTGAGCACAGTACTTGGCAAATTGCTGTTGTTTAGTCCCAACTGACTCTTCATGACACCAGGAACAAGTCCATGGGGTTTTCTTGGCAAAGATGCAGGAGCAGCTTGACCTTCTCTAGGGTGTCTCTGTTTTACAGATGAGGAAATGAGGCAAATAGAAGTTAAGGTACTTGATCAAAGTCATATAGCTAATAAGTGCCGAAGGCTGGAGCTTCTTAATTCCAGATCTAGCATTCTATCCACTGAGACACATAGCTACCCTAGTGTGGCTCATATTAGATGCCTAATAAATGGCAAACACTTATTGATTGATTCCAAATGAAAATGCCTCAGTCCCTTGGACCTTGAAGGGGTTTTCAAACCCTTTTTTCTTCCTCTAATTAATTATTAATTAATTAATTATAACAGATAAAGAGGGAATAAATAATGTGTGAAAGGGCACATAAGAATATAGCATCAGAATCAGAATGAAGTCTGGGTCTCCTAACTTTGAGGCCCGCGCTTTTTCTTCTCTCCTAAATTATCCTGACAATCGGCAGAATAAATTTGGGACAAAGAAGTAGGGAAACTGGAGATGAACATCACAGCTATCTATGAATCCTCATTCTCTTCTTGCCAGCCCTCCTGCCCCAGCTTGCCCTACAGAAAGCCTCAGACTAGAGACCACACCCTTGCAGCTCCAGACCTCTGACTTGTCTTGCCTTCCAGACAGGTGAATGCTTCACTTAGAATGCCAGTATCTGGGCAGCCCCAACCTTGCTTCATGTTATACACTACCTCTCTTCTTACCAGATGCCCTTCCACCATGTATGTAACCTTCATGCCATTCCCTCCTGTTTCTTTCTCCATTTCAAGAAATACAATAAAATCAGTTCCACCCTCGCTATGGTACCATGTACCACATCTGTAACTCCAAATTATCCCTAGGCACTACTCCAAAGGTATACTGTCATCCCCCATTAGAATTTAGCAAATTCCTTGAGATGAGGAATTGTTTCCCCTTTTATATTTGCCATCAACTAGACCACCAACTAATATGAAATACTACCTTTGTATAGTGGTTCTGTTTCCTTCCCTCCCCCCCAAGGAAGGAGACTAGAATACCAAATCTCCTTTAGAAGGGGAGCCCTTTACCCCAAAAGGGAACATTTTAGGGAAAGATTTCCCAGAGAAGAAAGAGCAAGTCTTAGAAAGGTGACTATGGAAGAAAGCCCAGAAACTGGAACCAGACAGGAAAGAAGAGGATGGTAAGTCAACATGACCAGGGAGAACGAAAAGAATAATGAGAAGGAAGAAAGGAAGAAAGGAAGAAAGGAAGAAAGGAAGAAAGGAAGAAAGAAAGAAAGAAAGAAAGAAAGAAAGAAAGAAAGAAAGAAAGAAAGAAAGAAAGAAAGAAAGAAAG
>JAQQSW010013936.1:0-12207 GCA_028646575.1 Pseudocheirus occidentalis
GCAGGATAGGAAGGAGGGACATACAATTAGCCTCTCACAATTTGCCCACCATGGAGATGTCCTGTGTAATTACACAGGTACAGCCTGTATTGAATTGCTGCTCCTCCCAGTGGGAGTGGGTGACAGGGGAGGAATTGCAAGAATCTAGTATTTAAAGCTATACAATCAAATGCAACTGGGAAATAATACATTCAGGGACCGGGGCAGGGAGCCCCTCCCTGTCCTGCTAGAAAGCAAGAGGGGTGTTGGAGGAGGGCATAAAAGGGAACAGATTGTGGGAGGGGCCTTACAGTGGGATCAATGTTCTGGGCTGGGGGAGAGGCGCAAAAAGGGGAGAAAATCTGTAACTCAAAACCTTGTGGAAATGAATGATGTAACCAAGAAAATAAATTAAAATTAAAAAAAAATAAATAAATAAAATAGAAAAAAAAAAAGTCCAGGTTTACTTCCTTCCTTTCTGTTTCAGCAGAAGCAGTGCTACTTAGGCTAATAAAATCAGTGGTTTTCCCCTAAACACAGTATTAAACCTAATTATAATTCCATATCGTCTAATTATGTTTCTCTGACCAAAAACCAAAATAAAACTCACCAACCTGATTAAACAACAGATAGTTTTGGGGATGGGAGGAATTTACAAATTCTACAGCACAAAAATCTATTATAATGTAGTTTTCCACTGAAAAATGTGTAAGAATAAAACAAAGAAATTGCTTCAAAACTTTAAACTGTTGTCTTAGCTTCAAGGAAATTCAACTTTGAATCTGCTATTTTTTTCCAACAGTAAACCTACTTTATCTTCATCAACTAAAGCTGTTGTCATGACTCCATGACATTATGCACTATTTATACAGCTCTTGCTAAAGTGAAAATCATAGCAAAATTAATGATGTAACATTCTGATATATTTTGACAATGCATATAAAATTATGACATTAATGAAAACATGGTAGATTGGCTGTCTCAAAGAATAAACTACCATTAATTGCTCAGTGAAAATGGAAGAACAATACCATAAAATTTTCTTGTGACAGATTTAACTATGTTTTCTGCTTGGCATAAGAGGTCTGATTCCAAAGAATGAAAGAAAAACACCATTCCTTGGAAATGTTCAGTATGTATAACATGTCAGTTAAAGCCTAAATCATCAATTATATCTTACTACCATGTTATTTCTTTGTTCAATTTAAGTTATTAAATGACAACCAAGTACAAAGTGTCACACTAAATGGCTAGAAACATAAAAGCAGCAATTCTAGCAACTTGAGGTTTTGGATATAGTAATACTGAATCAATTTGAGAATTTTCTCACACACACACTAAGTTATAAGTTTTTGGTGAAGATAAAGAATCAAAGAGCATAAATGAAGTTTAACAAACGGACAACTCAAGCATGGCAGTGGTATGCGTGAAATATTTGAAAACAAAGAAAAACATTCAGAATTTTGGGCAGATCAATGAAAGATTGATGGCAGGATACTGAAAATAGCCTAAGAAGGCAAAGATAAATCTGATTTGCAGCAGTGAAAGGAATGGCAATGAGATCATAGATCCACTGAAGAAAGAGTAACATAAAGATTGTCTAAATGTGAGAAGATAATGATGACAATAATATGGTACATCTTTGGTGAGTATATATGATCACAATAACCTCACTTTCCTTAAGAAAAAAATTCACACAAGCTTTGAAGTTACAGACACAAACTTACCAACTTTGAAATTAGTAGTTTCGAGCGTAGGGCAAGTGAAAAGTCTGGGGAATATCATATATATGGGAACAGAAAGACTCCTGCAAACATCACCATCAGCAATTTGAATATTCTGAATCTCTGTGGCATCTCTGGCATATCCTTCTGCACAACCTTGAGAAAGAAGAAATAACTTAACAAAACTAAAACTAGAAACAAGAAGATACTGAAATATTTTAAGCAATATGAAATCTCTAAATAAAATCCCATTTTTCTCTCTAATTTATCAAAATTAAGGGACAAATAGATTTTTTTGACAGACTTTTTTTCCCTTTATGTCCCCTTAAACAGTCTTATATTTTTCTAATTACACATAAAGTCTAGTTTTAACATTTTTTGGCTGAGTTCCGTATTTTGAGTTCCAAGTTTTTCCCTCCCTCCCTTATTTCCCCCCCAGATGGTAAGCAATGTGATATAGGCTTTATATGTAAAATGATATAAAACATTTCCATATTATATGTTATAAAAGAAAAAGACAAAAAGAAAAAACCACAAATAAAAAAGTAAAAATAATATGATTTGATCTGCATTCAAATTCCATCAATTCTTTCTATGGAAATGTCCTTTGGAATTGTATTGGACTATGTACTGCTGAGAAGAGGTAAGTCATGCATAATTGATCATCTCATAATGCTGCAGATACTATGTACAATGTTCTCCTGGTTCTGCTCACTTCATTTTGCATCATCTTATGTCTTTCCAGGTTTTTCTGAAGTATGCCTGCTCATCGTTTTTATGGAACAATAGTATTCCATTACATTCATATACCACAACTTATTTAGCCATTCACTAATTGATGGGCATTGCTTCAATGTCCAATTCTTGGCCACCACAAAAAGAGCTGTTATAAATATTTTTGGACATGTGGATCCTTTTCCCTTTTTTATGATTTCTTTGGAATACAGACCTTGAAATGATATCACTGGATCAAAGAGTATGCATAGTTTTATAGCCCTTTGGGCATAGTTCCAAATTTCTCTTCAGAATGATTGAATCAGTTCACAACTCCACCAACAATGCATAAGTGCTCAAATTTTCCCAAATCTTCTCCAACATTTGTCATTTTCATTTTTTGTCATGTAAGCCATCTAATAGGTGTGATATTATGGTACTTCAGAGTTATTTTAATTTGCCTTCCTCTAATCAATAGTGATTTGGAGCATTTTTTCATATGACTATAGATAGCTTTAATATCTTCATTTGGAAATTGCCTATTCACAGTCTTTGATCATTTATCAATTGCAGAATGACTTGTATTGTTATAAATTTAACTCAGTTCTCTATATATTTTAGAAATGAGGCCTTTATCAGAGACATTAGTTGTAAAAATTATTTCCCAAATATCTTGGCTGCATTGGCTTTGTTTGTGCAAAAACCTTTTCATTTAATGTAATAAAAATTATCCATTTTGTATTTCATAATGTTCCTTATCTCTTGGTCATAAACTCTTGTGTTCTCCATAGATCTGACAGGTAAACTATTCCTTGCTCTCCTAATTTGCTTATGCTATCACCCTTTATGTCTGAATCATGTACCCATTTTGACGTTATTTTGGTATACAGTGTAAGATGTTCATCTATACCTAGCTTCTGCCATATTGTTTTCCAGTTTTCTCAGCAGTTTTTTGTCAGATAATAAGTTCTTATCCCAGAAGCTGGCAATTTTGATTTATCAAATCCTAGGTTATTATTGTCATTTATTACTGTGTATTGAGTGATCTAATCTGTTCCACTGATCCACCACTCTATTTCTTAGCCAGTACCAGATAATTTTGATTATCACCTTATACTGTAGTTAGAGATCTGCACAATGTGGCAACTTTCCTTTGCATTATTTTTTCATTAATTCCCTTGATGTTCTTTTTTTTTGCTTTTGCTTTTTTTTTGGAGGGGAAAGGTAGGGCAATTGGGGTTGTGACTTACCCAAGGTCGCACAGCTAGTTTTGGGTTAAGTGCCTGAGGCTGGATTTTAACTCAGGTCCTCCTGACTCTAGGGCCAATGCTCTAATCACTGTGCCACCCCTTCCCTTGATATTCTTGACCTTTTGTTCTTCCAGATAAATTTTACTATTTTTCCTACCTCTGAAAAGTATTTTTTGGTAGTCTGGTTGGTATAGCATTGAATAAGTAAATTAATTTAGGCAGATTTATCATTTTTATCATATTGGCGTGATCTCCCCATGAGCAATTGACATTTCTGCAATTGTTCAGATCTGATTTCATTTGAGTGAAAAGTGTTTTGTAATCATGTTCATATAGTTCTTGGATATGTCTTAACAGGTAGACTCCCAGGTATTTCATATTGTCTATGGTATTTTTTTTTTAAATAATTTCTCTTTCTATCTCTTGTTGCTGGGCTTTGCTGGCAATATATAGAACTGCTGATGGTTTATGTGGGTTTATTTTATATCCTACAACTTTCCTGAAGTCGTTAATTATTTCAAGTAGTTTTTTAGTCAATTTTCTAAGTATACCATCATATCATCTGCAAAGAGTGATAATTTTGTTTCCTCCTTGCCCATTCTAATTCCTTCAATTTCTTTTTCTTCTCTCATGGCTACAGTTAATATTTCTAGAGGACTATTGAATAATAGTGGTGATAATATGTATCCTTGCTTAATCCCTGATCTTACTGGAAATGCCTCTAACTTATTCCCATTACAAATAATGCTTGCTGATAGTTTTAGATAGACATTATCATAGTTTTAGATAGACATTATCATTTTTTTTTTGGCTTTTTGGAGAGCAGTTGGGGTTAAGTGACTTGCCCAAGGTCACATGGCTAGTTTTTTGTGTTAAGTGTCTGAGGCCGGATTTGAACTCAGGTACTCCCGACTCCAGGGCCGGTGCTCTATTCACTGCCCACCTAGCCGCCCCGACATTATCATTTTAATGAAAACTCCATTGATTCCTATGCTCTCTAGTGTTTTTACTAGGAATGGGTCCTGTATTTTGTCAAAACCTTTTCTCTATTAAGATAATTATATGATTCCTGTTAGTTTTGTTATTGATATGGTCAATTATGCCAATAGCTTTCCTAATATTGAACCAGCTCTGTCTGCAGTCCTGGTATAAATCCTACCTGGTCATAATGTATCATCCTCAAAATAAATTGCTGTAATCTCTTTGCTAGTATTTTATCTGAAATTTCTGCAACAATATTCAGTAGGGGAATTGGTGTATATTTTTCTTTCTTCATCTTTGCTCTTCCTGGTTTAGGTATCAGTACCATTTTTGTGTCAAATGGAATTTGGTAGGACTCCACATTTTTTTTTCAAAATTGTATATATAGGGGGCAGCTAGGTGGCACAGTGAGTACAGCACTGACCCTGGAGTCAGGATGCCCTGAGTTAATTCCGACCTCAGACACTTGACACACTTACTAGCCATGTGACTTTGGGCAGCTCACTTAACCCCAATTGCCCTACAAAAAGCAAAATTAAATTAAAATAAAATAAAAAATTGCATACATAG
Organism: Pseudocheirus occidentalis; assembly: GCA_028646575.1. Taxonomy (NCBI): domain Eukaryota; kingdom Metazoa; phylum Chordata; class Mammalia; order Diprotodontia; family Pseudocheiridae; genus Pseudocheirus; species Pseudocheirus occidentalis. Next base: position 5,219 of record JAQQSW010013936.1, read on the forward strand.
TATTGGAATTAATTGTTCTTTAAATGTTTGGCTGAATTTGTGAATCCATATGGCCTGGAGCTCTTTTTCTTGGGGAGTCCACTGACAGTTTATTCAATTTCTTTGTCTATGATAGGCTTAAGTATTTTATTTCCTCTTCTGTTAATCGAGGCAATTTATATTTTCATAAGCATTTATCAATTTTGTTTAATTGTCAGATTTATTGGCATACAACTGGGCAAAAATATTTTCTAATAATTGCCTTAATTTTCTCTTTATTGGTGGCGAATTCACCCTTTTCATTTTTGATACTGGAACTTTGGTTTCCTTCTTTCTATTTGCTCCAATTAACTAATTGTTTGTATATCCTATTGGGGTTCCCCCCCATAAAACTAGCTCTTAGTTTTGTTTATTAGGCAAATACTTTTCTTAATTTCAATTTTACTAATTTCACCTTCATTTTTCAGGATTTCTGATTTGATACTTAATTGGGGATTTAAAATGTTTTTTTTTAGTTTTTTTTAACTGTATGGCCAACTGTTCTGCTCTTTCTCTATTTTAATGATGTAAGAATAAATAAAATTTCCCCCAAGTATTGCTTTAACAGCATCCCATAAATTGATATGTTGTCTCATTGTTGTCATTCTCTTTAAGGAAATTATTTATTGTTTCTATGGTTTACTCTTTGATCCACTTATTCTTTAGTATTAGATTATTTGCCTTCCAATTAATTTTTATTCTATCTTTCAACTGCCTTTTACTGAATGTAATTTTTATTGCTTTATGATCTAAAAAGGAAGCATTTAATATCTCTGCCTTTCTACATTTGATTTTGAGATTATTATGCCATAATACAGTCAATTTTTGTGATGGTGCCATGTACTGCTAAGAAAAAGGTATAATCTTTTCTTTTCTTTTTTTTTTTTTTTTGCTTTTTTGGAGGGCAGCTGGGGTTAAGTGACTTGCCCAAGGTCACACGGCTAGCTTTTGTGTTAAGTGTCTGAGGCTGGATTTGAACTCAGGTACTCCTGACTCCAGGGCCAGTGCTCTACTCACTGCGCCACCTAGCCGCCCCTTTTCTTTTCTTTTTTGCTTTTTTGGAGGGCAATTGGGGTTAAGTGACTTGCCCAAGGTCACACAGCTAGTAAGTGTGCCAAGTGTCTGAGGCCAAATTTGAACTCAGGTCCTCCTGACTCCAGGGCTGGTGGTCTATTCACTGCACCACCTAGGCGCCCCAAAAGGTATAATGTTTTCTATCCCCATACAATTTTCTCCAGAAGTCTATCATATTGAAACTTTTCTAAAATTTCTATTCACCTCCTTTTTTTCTTGTTTATTTTGTGGTTAGATTCATCTAGTACTGAGAGGGGACAGTTAAGGTCCCCCACTAGTATAGTTTTGCTGTCTATTTCTTCCTGTAACTCACATAACTTCTCCTTTAAGAATTTTAATACTACACCACTTTGACGCCTATGTTTAGTACTGATATTACTTGACTGTCTATGGTAACATTTAGCAAGATGTAGTCTCTTTGAATTAGTGCTACTTTTGCTACTGATTTGTCTGAGATCATGATTGCTATCACTGCTTTTTTAAAGTGTCAGCTGAAGTCCTTTACCTTTATTCCTTATAAACAGCACATTGTAGGATTCTGATTTCTAATCCACTTCACTTTTGTTTTTAAGGTTAAGTTCATCCCATTCACATTCACAGTTATGATTACCATGTACTCCCCTCCATTTTATTTTTCCTTTTGTTTATCTTTCTCTCTCCTTTCACCCTTTCTCTACTTACCAATATTTTGCTTCTACCACCTCCCCCAATCTGCCCTTCTATTAGTTCCTCCCCTTCTCTACCTCTGCTTAACCTCCTCCTTTTCCATAAAGTAAGACAGGTTTCTATACCCAGCTGATTGTGTATGTTGTTCTCTCTTTAAACCAATTCCAAATGAGAGTCATGTTCAAGCAATGCCCACCAATCCCCCCACCATGTTTCATGCCTCTTTATGTAAAATAATTTACTTCATTCTACCTCTTCTTTTTCTGCTCTGCTTTTCTTCTGTAATCTTCTTTTTCACCTCTTTATTTTTTATATCATCCACTCAAAGTCACCATACTGTCTAAGCATACTACTTCTAATTGCACTAATAATTTTTAAGAATTACAAGTATCATCTTCCCTTCTTTCAATGTCTATTTTACTCTCTGGTTTTAGGATATCAGGACAATTTTCTTGGACGATTTTTTGAAGTATGATGTCCAGGTCCTTTTTTGGATCATGGCTTTCAGGCAGTCCAATAATTCTTTTTTTTTTTTAATTTTAATTTATTTTCTTGGTTACATCATTCATTTCCACAAGGTTTTGAGTTACGGATTTTCTCCCCTTTTTGCCCCTACCCCCCAGCCCAGAACATTGATCCCACTGTAAGGCCCCTCCCACAATCTGTTCTCTTTTAGGCCCTCCTCCAACACCCCTCTAGCTTTCTAGCAGGGCAGGGAGCCCCTCCCTGCCCCCGTTCCTGAATGTATTCTTTTTTTTTTTTAAATAAAAGTACTTTATTTCTTTAAAGCAATCAAGGATTACAAATATTTTTATGTACATGGAAATATAATTTTCAATGAACCAGTGTGAAGGCCTCAAAGAGTCTTTGTGCAGCAAGTTCTACCATTTCGCGAAGGGACTCATCCTCTTCACTTCCTTCTTCACATTCTACTGTTTGTGTTTCCAAGGATATACTGGCAGTTTTTCCATCCACTGTGACACTTAGAATGGATCCTTCTTTAACACTTACACAATCTTCCCCAAATATGTCCCTTAGGTACTGCACCTTTCTGTATTTTGGGGTCTGACTGAACTTCAAGGATCACTGTTGTTACTGTATCTGCATACATATCATTGGAAGGATTTTGCTTACCACTCTAATACTACCATGCCTGGTTCCTGTATTACAGTAATATTTTTGAACACTTTCAAAGCTGGTTTTTACTGAATGTCAATTTCTTCTACATCACCTGTCAGCAAACTAAAAGGATCTGTGTAGGGAATGGCTTGAATCTGTTTTACAGTGCTCATCGCCAAATCTGTATAACTGTAAATCGGTATAATTGGAAAGGTCACAGGGAGAAAGAATATGATCAATTAAAGTTTCTTTTAACCAGGATTCCTGAGACACGCTGTCCTTATTCAGATTTCTTGTCTGCTAAGAAACCCATAACCTTTGCTAGCTTTTCTCCTCAGAAATTTAATGTCACTGCTTCAGTATTCCGAGGACTGTGAACGTCTATGTGAACCTCATCATTGTCTTCAATAAGCTCTTATCAAAGCTGCTTTCAAACTTGCCATTTCATTCTGCTCTGCATGCACTAGTATCACATGGGGAGGCTTCAGAGCTCGAATAAACTCGCTGGTTTGCTGGTAATCTGTGTGAGCTGAGAAAGAAATATATCTACAGACATCTTTAGGGGCAGCTTCTGTCCAGACATGGGAGTGATCTCTTCAGGTTCAGACATTATATGCTTGGCAAGTGATTACACCATTTCTTTTATCAGTACACCAACTTTCAAATAATTCTCTGGACAAGCCACTCTGCATCATCCCTGGTGAAGCCATCACAAGACTTGGGCCAATATCATCAAAATGATCCATGCTCTTGAGATTACTAATGTGCTTGAAGACAAAAGGATTATTTATATCGATTTGTTTGCACATTTTGTCATTCACGGCATTCACATAGGTCTGATTTACTGCCACACACTTTTTTGCCAAGGACGATGCATAGTATATTGGAATGTCATGGAGTTCTGGGTGATTCTGCCAATACTCGTCTAAAATCAGAAGAAGTTCTTGAGCTCGCCCCAGAGCAAAGACAGGAATAAGACCCCTGCCACCTCTATTTACAATGTCACGTACAGTATTACAGAATCTGGCCTCTCTCTCTTCTCGTTTTTCATGAATGTGAGTCCCATACATAGATTTGATAATAAGAATATCTGGTTTAATATTAGGAATTTCAGCTACCATTAAGTGCCTATATTCTTGTCTTGAGAAATCACCTGTGTATAAAAGCTTTACACCGGCAGTCTCAATCATAAACATTGCTGCTCCCAGAACATAGCCTCCATGATAACACCAAAATTTGATTCCTGCAACTTCCTTTACTTCATGAAAATAATAGTTTCAATTTTGTCCATACTCTCTTCTAAATCTGTCTCAGTATACAGCATGTCATCTGCTGATATATTACTAACTTTGACATAATCAGAAAGAAGCCATCTGTAAATAGCTTTTGTAGCATGAGTCATATATGTCCTTCCTTTGAAACACGTCTTCTGTAGAAACCAAGGTAAGGCACCACAGGCATCTAAACAGAAATGACTAAGAGGAGATCAATCTCAACAGAATATATATCATATTCATCATGGTTCATAGTATAATGAAACTCCCTTCTAGACAAATCACAATTTTTTATCCATTTCACAAATGAAGGGCACCTAACTTTGTTTCCTGTTCTTTGCTACTATAAAAAAATGCTGATACAAATATTTTAATGTACAGAGGGCCTTTTTTTTTCCACCTCCCCTCCTTTTTTTAAAAAATAGTATTTAATACCTTATTTATTTGCTTTTTGGAGGGCAATTTGGATTAAGTGACTTATCCAAGGTCACATGGCTAGTTTTTCTGTTAAGTGTCTGAGGTCGGATTTGAACTCAGGTCCTTCTGAGTCCAGGGCCAGGGCTCTATTCACTGCACAACCTGGCTGCCCCAGGGCTTTTTTTTTTTAAATCACTGACATCGTTATAGTCATAAGCTTAGCAGAGAGATTTTCCCCAAATTTCAGTCATCTTCTTAGCACAATTCCTAAATGTTTTCCCAAATGGTTGGCTCAATTCAGAATTCCACACATAGTGCTACAGGGCTAACTTTTTACACACATGCCATATTAACCTTTAAATATAAAAGAGTAACAAGAAGCAGCACTCGAATAAGAATGAAGTGACTTACCACAGGTTTCCACTCGTACCAACTGCAACTCTATGTTTTTAATGGCAGCTTCTGAGTACTCAACCACCAGCTCCCCTGTTAGTGGCTGTGTAATAACACAGTTAGTGGAGTTGAGATGCCCTCTGATGAGAAATTTGGGGAGGGCAGCTCTCTAAGGGAAAAAGAAAGTAAGTTAAAAATAGAGAAAATATAATGAGAAACTCTGCATCTGATTTAAGTTCCTTATCTTCTTTAAAAGGAACCTGAAGGACTCCTGGCAAATGTGGCTGCTTAAACAGCAGCAGAATGGCAAGTTCCCACACCTCTTCTCTCCAAACCTACAATTTGTAACAGACAGAATAATCAAGAAAGAAAGAGAAACCCCACAGTGAGTATAATACCCCAGAATGGCAAATAGCTAGAGTCTCACAAACAATAAAAAAAGGGGCTATTTAATGAAACCACTTGTCAGCATAAACAAAAAATCCTGTAACCTCCCACTGTTACCAGAAATTGGTCAGAGACACACGCTGACTTCAAGACTCTTTGTCCAGAATAACACAGTAACAGTAATAGAGGAGGCCCCCAGAAGAAACATAAAAGAAATCAGAAAGCCCAAGGTAGGTACCACAGAAGGTCCAGATAGTAGTGATCAGAGAGGTGTAACAATATTTAGACTGGGACAACATAGGCACCTAAAAGTCTTCAAGATGCCTAGAACTCTGCCCAAAAATGCACAGAAGGCCTTTATAGTACTCCAAAGCTCTAGGAGGGCTTTTAGACTAAGAAATCTAAGATTAGACTTAATGGAAGTCAACAAACAAAAGATTAAAAAATGAAAATGCCAGGGCAGCTAGGTGGTGCAGTGACTACAACACCAGCCCTGAAGTCAGGAGGACCTAGTTCAAATCCAGCCTCAGACACTTGACACTAGCTGTGTGACCTTGGGCAAGTGACTTAAACCTCAACTGCCTTGCTTTCCCACTTCCAAAAAGAAAAAAAGAAAAGAAAAGAAAATGAAAATGTTGAAACAGAAGAAAATCTAAGATATCTCAAAAATAACTGACATATAATAGATTGAGAGATAATTTAAAAATTATTGTTCAAACCTCATTCTCTATTTTTACCTGCTCCATTATTTCCACTCCCCTAAACCCAACCTCCCCCTCACCAAAATCCTATTGTAGAGCTACCCACCTCTTCCACTGTGTTCTCAAAAATGCCTGTTCCATCAATAACAAACTTAATTTCATCAATTTTTTCACATTTATTTTTAATTTATGGAATGAAACAAGAACTTCCCAAAAATATGATTGCATTTGAAACTGCAACATAATATACGTACAACGTGCTACTTATTCCTTTTAAATATATACAATTTATCATATAAATTTTTTTTCTTTTTTTCTGTTACTAGCCTCCCTCCCCCAGAAATGGTTAAATAAAAATTAAACATTAAACAAAAATAGGTGTGTGTGTAAAATTATTCTACACATATTTTATTTATCAGTGTTTTTTTCTGGATGTAGATGGCATGCTCTTATAGTTACTTTGGATATTTATGATAGGTGAAATGCTTATCTGCTCAGTACTGTTCTTTAAAAAAAAATTACTGTATATAATGTTCTCTTGGTTTTGCTCATTTTGCTCTTCATTATTTCATGTAAGTCTTTCCAGTTTTTTCTAAGATCACTGGGCTCATCATTTAAAAAAAATTATTTTATTTATTTTCTTGTTTACATCATTCTTTTCCATGAGGTTTTGAGTCACAAATTTTCTCCCCATCTTTCCTCTACTCACAACCCCAAAACAGCCATCTCACTGTAAAGCCCCTCCCCCAGTCTGCTCTCTCCTATGTCCTCTTCCATCACCCCTCTAACTTTCTGGTAGGGTAGGATGGGTCTCCCTACCCCAGTGCCTGTATATCTTAATTCACAGTTGCATGTAGTTAATAATAGTAATAATAATATAAATATTTTTAATATTTGATTATAGAACTTTAAATTCTAGATTCTTTCCTTTCCTCCCTTG